>JAOUQU010063505.1:0-16692 GCA_028566735.1 Ammoglanis amapaensis
AACACATAACCCATAACATTAAACAAACACATAACCCATAACATTAAGCGATCGCTACAATATATTACATAGATTGTCATTGTCACCAATGCAAGTGTGATTTAAAAAATAATAGCGACAAAATTAATTAATGCTTGTGTCACTATAATGAGTTGTTTTTAGAACAGGCCCGCGGGCGACTCATGAGGTCCTTGCAGGCAACCTGGTGCCCGCGGGCACCACATTGGTGAACCCTGGACTACACCATAAAAACAAGCAACTGTAACATGCAAGAAGGTTTCACACCAGAATAATTGATGTTATCGCTAAAAATGTCACAACGGTTATTCTGATACCTTTTGTTTTTAATTAATTGAAATGTCTATAGGATTCCAGGACTTAGTTTAACATTGCTACTCAGTCACAAATTCATGTTGACACATTTCAACATTCAGTGTAAAATTCCAGTGGCGTGAAAGCAGAGATGAAGGCACCCCATTTTAAAAACATGGGAACTAATGTAATGTAAAATAATGAGTACTTAACTTAAACGTATTGAATTGTTGCCGATCTTCAGGCATCTGGTAGAACAGTGTTTTTGTAACAATTGTTTCGTAATTGCAGAAGAAAAGTCAACAGGAAGATGAATCCTCAGATGATGAAACTGAGCCTCACATACCCAGTGCGTGAAAGTGCTTCAAGTAGAAAAGGCAAATGTCAAGAGCCCCACCAATTGCTGCACGAAAAGCCTTCTATTGTTCAGCTTGAATTTTTATTTTGTACAGTGATGATGGCATTTTGTTTTCATTTTCAGTCATTACTGTTAATGGCCTATCATAAAGTAGCTTTGTAACAAGTGCTGAAAAGGCCAGTGCAAAGGTACTTTGGTCTAGATGTAGGTGAAATCAGAATAGTAGGCAGTCAAACTACAGTCAAGCTAGACAGAACTAGTGTGAATGGTTATCGGGCTTTTATGCGTAATAAAACTTTATGAATGCTGTACTAATCAACATAATACTAAATGTCCTGTGCTGTTCAACCGTTAAAAATAAAATGCTTTAGAATATTAATTCATATTTGTTTTTTTATAAAGAGATTTTGAATTACATGCACACTTTGGTTATACAGCAGTAGGATGTGGTAGCTCATTACCACTGAGAGGGGAATGGTTGAAATTTCATCGGGAAGGCCATCTCTTAAAAAAACTCCACATGAAGTAGTGGAAAAGACATTTTAAAGTACTTATCAAAAGAAAAATAAGCACATGACCACATTAAGTAGCCTTGGGTTTGAAAAAGATGATACTTAAATTTCACTTCTTGCAAGATGGAGTTTTCATGTTTTGTGTTGGTTTACTCCAAGTGCTCATGGTATATTTAAATACAATATTGTTCTTGACTTTGATATGAACTTGTGCGCTGGTAAAAAAAGAAGTGTACCCAATCTGTAAAAAACATGACATTAAGATCCTAATTAAACCAAAAATTCAGAGATACAGATTTTTTCAAAATTAAACATAAATCTGAAAATCACTAAAGCATAAACTAACTTTGCAAAGGCTGTTGTACCACATGGTCCCACACCACACGGCTGGTATCCCAAGCTCATTATAAGCAAAGGTTGATCTCGAGACCTGTTACTGAGTGAAAGGTTTCCACTACCAGGGCACAAGAAATCATTTGGTTATTGATTTTAATTATGTTTTAGTCTTAGAAACACAATGTGTGCTTGGATATATCAGCATATTAACGTTATTTCTTTGTTTTAAATATTTTCTTTCTGATTTTCTCAAAGCACAGCGGTCCAGAACTAGCAGGGCCACACAAGTTAAATTCAACTGTTGATGTTTGCCACAATCTCTACATTTACAGTTTTTGTAAACTTTCGTTTTGGAGCATTTCTCAGATTTGAATATAATTACTCAAAACTTTCTGTACAATCTGCACATCAAGTAATGATTTTTGCAAATCACATAAACCATTACTAATTTAAATCAAATCAAAGTTTATTTGTCACATACATAGTTATACACAGTATAACTGGCAGTGAAATGCTTTATAACCACTCCATCCGAACACTCAAAATTTCGGTTAATAAGCTAAAAATAGGTTATAATGAAAACAATAATTGTACGCATTTTTAAATTTAAACTACAACTAAGAAGAAAAAAAAGTAGGAAAAGATAAAAGGTAATTTACAATGGTAGAATGAGCTATGTATAAATATATAAGGATAAAGTGACTTTAAAAGTGACTTAGTGACCATGAATGTCCAGGTATTGATAAAGTGTCCAAAGTGACCTATTGACTTTAAATTCATTCTTTTGTATAATCATCATGTATAAATGTATGCTGATTTCCCAGTTATCGATTCCTTTTATGTTGATGCTTTGTACTTTTCTGTATTGTAATGTTATCAACAAATTACAACAAAAAACTTGGTATTCTAGTGATCGTGACATTTTCATTGATATAGAGAAGACTTACGCTTTTAATCCATGATATGGTGCTGTGGTGTAGTGATGGCTAAGTAGTTAATATACTTGGCTAGAAACCCCACTACCTTCTAGACGCCACTGTTAGGCCCATGAGTAAGGCCCTTAACCCTTAATTGCTCAACGTCTGATGTAACTATAAGTCACTTTGGAAAAAATACATCTGCAAAATGCTAAAAATGCAATTGTGCTATTTGTACAAAATGCACACGGTTCTAATGCTATTTCTAATCAGCTTTAAGCATCTAAGCAGCTTAAATAAAAAAAATAAAATTCAACATTAATATTAATCATTGCTGAATACTTAAATTTGTACTGTATATTCATTAATATCTGGCTACTAAATATGCAATGTTTCACATTAATAGTGTAGAATGTAGTCGATAGTTTTGTAATGTACAGTATAGGGTTTTCAATGCTCATGCTGGCTGCTTATTTGTATATTGAAATAATAATTTTCAGTTTTTATCATTTAAGGTTAAAATAAATGTTTGAAAACACAAAACTTAGAATTCAAAAACATTTTATTAGAACAATACAGCAGATATAAAGGTTCTACTGTAGAACTGTGCTTCAACAAGAATTATGCACCTCTCACACATCAATAATAAATTAATCAGAAAAGAATGAGATAAACTTTTAAAAAAAAAATTACACCTTGTAACGTGGGGCCTTGCGATGATTGGTAAAATGGCCAGAGCTGTTGGGAATATTGACCCATAACACTAAAGAGATGAGCTGGTCTGTTAAAGGGTCATGGTGGTTTTGGTCATCACATTCCACTCTCTGTATTAATGTTTGAGAATGAGAAAGTAACCAAAAGTTTGCTTCTGCTCCATCTGATGAGCAGTTCAAGTAGCTTTAGGATCAAGCTGGGCCCATTATACATGTAACGGTGGCAGCAGCAACACTTTGTAATGTTTAACCAGGGAAGCAGATCAATGTACACCAACATGATTTGATCTTGTTAATAAAAAAAATCTGTTCCTGAATGGGTTGTGCTGTTTGCTCCAAGAACTTGAACAGAAACCCATGTTAATGTGCCCCTCGAAGGTTGGAAAACTGGTTCAACTCCAACATTGACTGTTGCAATACTTTATGGATCCTAATTGCTAACCACAGTGCTTTTTTTGGATCTACAATGTGGACCCACGAGTCCTCTGTATGCCTGAATAAGTGAGCATTGAATGCCTCACTGAAGCAAACATTATTTTCTTGCACAATTTATCCACAGAAAAAGAAACACTTAAATTTATTGCAAAACAAAAATCGAACTGGAAATAAAAAGGTATTTTAAGTCAGGAGAAAAAAAAAACAGCATCCATGTGCTTGTTGAATACTCATACCAGTCTGATTCTCCTCGTGAAGATAACTAAGAATGTGGTCAGAGGTGCTAGAATACAGGGACATGATTTTTCTTTGTATATAAAGCAAATGAAAGTACAAGAGCCTGAAATTATTTAAGGCTTCTTTAGTAAGATTATTTTCTGGCCCTGCTGAACCCGGCCCTTATCAGGACTATGGCTTGTAATCTAGACCAAGTCCTTCTGAGTCACTGCTCCATCTGATGAATCCAAACTCCAGACCTGTACTAAATTGGGCCTGGTTTTATAAATACATCCCCACAAAAATTGACTCAGAAAAAAGTGGTTTTGCTATGCACCTTCACATAAACCTTTTTTTAATAACATGGTTTCTCTCACATTAAAAATCTCACATTTTTAAAATGTTGTTCTTCAGTTGTCAGATGCACCCATTTTGTATCTTCACTCTTTTCGCTCACTTTAACAATACTATGATTATTTTTTTTATTTTTATATATTTTTATAAATCTATATAACCCAAGTTTAAAAATCTTATTTACATGAAAACAGTGAAAATCCTTTTCAAAATTAAATGAAAACCTCATATAATTATATTATTTCCCGCACCATTATTTACTTTCACACAGCAGATTATGAAGCACTCCCCCCACAAAAACAACTGAATTTTGAATCAATCTTCTACAATTGTAACTATCCCCAGGGTTCGTTCCCACTGAATCACACCAGTGCATTTTATTTAAGGAACCATGACCAAAACAAAGAAAACAGAACTCGTTGAAAGATGTCCTCTGTGGGGGAGTAAGGCATGGGGAGGGGGGATTAGTTACTGCCAGTGATAGTACAGGAGGCTCATCCTTCCATCTTCCCCTGGCGTGCCTCACTGCATGGTGTCCGCTGTACAACCTGCTCCTACTGTGTAGCGTAATTCCTGCAGATTAGAAACACCGTGGAAGTGTACAAATGCTCCTGCTACCACCAAGATATGGAACAGCTGGTGTGAGTGGAACTGAGGAACACAAAAAACAAAGATGCCAAAAACATTAAATGCTAGATAGGATGAACGTTTTATGCTTATACATATATTTGCAACAAAAAAAGATTTGTCAGTATGTAACACTTTAATACAGCTGATTAAATAAAACAAACAATTTGTGTACATGTGCTCAGTAATACAAGAACAGGAAAAATCCTATTGTGTGTGTTTAACACAAATTATGACTAGAAAAGGTGTTTTGTCATGTCACAATTATTCAACCCCTACATAATATAGCCAGTGTTACAGAATACTGCTAAAGTTGGATAATTTTATGATTAAACCATTGGGACACAATAACCTTTAATTAGCTCCAGCAGTGATGCATTATCTATGCTGCAAAAATAATGATTACACATTGTTCCCACAGGCTTGTAAACAATTTAGAAAGCATAGCATTCATTAAAGCTGCAATCCGTAAGTTTTATGGATATAGTGATTTAGCGCCAAGAATGTGAGAGCATGGTAAAAATATGTAACTACACCAAGTATGCACAGGAATACTTATTAAAACTTGAGTTTACATTTACATTTACATTTTCAGCATTTAGCAGACGCTCTTATCCAGAGCGACTTACAGAAGTGCTTCCCTAGTGAATATTTCATTCCTTAAGTTTAGATAGCACAGCAGTTGTGCTGCATCTCCTATTAGAGAAGATGGATCTGATGTAAAATCAGAGGTTGCTACTCTTCATTTTTAATTTGGTGTGTCTTTGCTCTGACAGCGAGTAACCGAGCAGACAAGTACATCTCCATTTTCACAGAAGTCCCATATACATCATATATGTGAAGTGGCCAGTCACGTTGCCGCTTAAACCTACCCGATCAGCATGTTTTTAATTTTCTACATTATTTTATAAATATCTAATGTTTACGGCACATGACTAGTAATCAGAAGGTTGCTGCTTCAAGCCCTGCTGCCAGGTAGCTGCTGTTGGGTCCTTGAGCAACGCTCTTAACGCTTAATTGCTCTGCCTGTACACATAAGGTGTCTGCTAAATGCCACAGACCAATTATAAATCAGTTTTGCAAACATGTCTTCTATTCGAATGTATTTATCTACCAGTCAATGGACACTCACCCAGATGTCACATTTTCCAGGAAAGAATCTCTCAGGGATACGTGCTGCATAAAGGCCAGCTCCTGTGATGTAGAGAACAGCCATGAGGAAGAGCCAGCCCATCTGACCAATTGTGGTGGCCCTGAAGAATCCTTCCGAGATGACAAAGTGCAATGTGGGGACAACACCACTCAAACCAAGTCCAACAAACACACCTGACAAACAGAAAGGGGCAGAAAGTGGTATTTACACCGTGCCGTTATATATTTTGGTTTTGCTTCATCAGCTCCTCACAAAGTTCACATACCAGAAAGATCATTTTAATTATGCCAACTATAGGCAGTTAAATATGTTTTTTTATTATTAAATATGCATTTTAGGGTGCATGTTGCCTGTTTTTAGGTTTGATGTATACTTCCGTTTTCATTATTTGCCCTGTACATTGTACACAATGTTTTTAAGTAGTAGTCCTATGTATAAGTCTAACATCAGTTGATGTAAGATTAAAGCCACACACTTCAAATTGTTGACGTGATAGCACCTATACGCACTTTATACACTGTAACTTAGTATTAGTTTAATGCCTCGAAATGATAGTTTTGCTTACCAGCTCTGACCCCTCTATACTGCGGCGTGGCAAAGAAGTCACACTGGGAGACGGTGATGGCAGCAAGGCCCAAGATACACACTACTATCAGGTAAATAAAACAGGGCTGAGGGGAGCAGTAGAAGGAGTAGTATAACCAGGGCACAAAACTACCCATGATCAGGAATGCTATGCCTGAGTAGTCCAACCTAAAACAGAGAATAAGTTTGTGTTTATGAAATAGCTTAATGATTAATGCTTAATGATTATAAATGAAGTGTCACAATTCAAGAAACAGTAAGATATATATAGTAATTTTTGTTTGACACTTTAATTAAAGTAAACAGAACAGACAGTAAAACATTGTGTATTAGCAAATGTGGCTGAGCTTGCGTGCTCAAATCACTGCTTGCTTACAAAAAAATGCATATTAATGACCACGATTTAAGAATAAGATGTCCAAAAGCCTTATATTTAAATTGTCATGTGTTTACATATGCTTGACCATACTGTACTTACACCTAATTAGTGTAGAAAAGTGCTTTAATTTTAATAACCATTCAAGGTCATGGTGAAGCCAAAGTCTACACAGAAACACAAGGTGCATGACAGTAATGACAATAGACAATCCATTTCAGTACACCGGGATAAATAAACTGTATATTTTTAGAACAATAAGAAACTGATCAAACCACATTCTATGAATCCTTCTAAATAGGATTAAACGTGGCTTCGTTTGAATTTTCTATTACCATTTACTCGCAAACTCAAACACCGCATAATATCAAAGCAGTAGTTCCCAAATTCTAGATATAGATATAATTGGTGAGCGCAGGCTTTTAAATCAATACAGACCACTTTCTCAGAGCTTCACTACAGAAAATCGATATACTAGTAATATAGATGAGAAGCTTTACGCAAACGGACATCTACAAAAAAAATGTATTCTGTCAAGCAAAACTAAAAGCTATAGATTGGTGCTCATGCTAAACTGTGTGTGTGAAGGACGTTGTGGAATGGCTGGTACTGACTTAGAGAATATACGAGACACTCCCTCTGAATGGCAGTACACTGTGTGGAAGAGCCAGGAGAAGGATAAGCAAAGGATGGCTCCTAGGAAGAATGCACCAATCACTATCTTCTCCTGAAATGGGGCCACGAATGACATGTTAGGCCTAAACATGTATACGATGCCCAGGCACAGAAAGAACAGGCATCCTAGAGACACAAATAGAAACAAAATTTAGAAGTTAGAACAAAAAAATTTTACATAGAGATGTGAAATGGTTGAAGGTGTATTCCAATGTCCTCGACAATTCCTTTATAAATATTTAAGACTAATCAAAAAGTCATCAAAATCTTGACTACATGTGGCCGACAGACAGCTTCTGTCCAGTCGAGACTAATCCAACATGACAAAGCATAAATTTTTCTATAAATTTTGACTAATGTCTAAATTGCTTCATTAAAGAATTTTATGCCGTTATGATTGTGCTAATAGTTTTGGAATCGTTTGGGTTTGTATATTCAGACACAACAGATCCAAAGTGCTACAATGCAAATAATCTTTACAGCATTCTTCTATCAGCAATGTGGATAACTGCATGAATAAAACATGTAAAAACATGTAATCAATTATTAATAATTAACTAAGCAGATCGATTAAATTGTCCACCGGGTAGCATTAGTAAAAGCATGTAAAATTGCCATTGTAGTATACTGTAATAAACTAAATACGTATATATGAGTACGTAAAACTGGGAAATCAGTTAGTGGCCTGCAAAATATAAAATATCCAGGCTGCCTAAAGTACATTTTACTGATATTTTAATTGTTAACAGGTTAATTTATGTTTTCTATACGTTAACACTCAGAAATGAGGAAATCTTTTACCCGGTTTGCTACTAAGCAATCAAATCATGGCTCATCAACCAATTATACATCATGTTTATATATCCCTGTTAAAAAGATTATTCACTTTTTTATGCATGAATATCCTCATTTAGAAACAAGGCATTTTACCTCTCAAACTCACTCACAAAATAGAATTTTTAAAGCATTTAAAAAAAGTTAATTAAAATTTCATCTCTATCACACTAACAATGCACTAAAACATTTGTTTGTTTACGTCAAGATTTCTTTTACTGGGGACATATTCATGACCGAAACACAATATTTTTTCATTACACAAGTTTCTTTAGAAGACAAGTATCAAACGCAGTGATAGACAATTTTGTATCTACACATCACTTGCATGTTTTTGGACTGTGGGAAGAAACAAGAGCACATGGAATAAACTACGCATACACAGAAAACATTCCACACGGAAAGGACCTGTATCGCCATCTGGGGATCAACCCTGGAACTTCTTGCTGCAAGTTGACAGTGCTACACTTAGGAACCCCACTGCCAATACACTATAATGTATTATAATTAATATAATTCAATTCAGTCAGCTAATGCTTGACTCCAACTGAGGGTGCAGTAATAGGGAGTACTGAATCATATCAGTATTCTGTAATAAACAAAATTCAGTTCACAGTTGCATCAACTTTGTTCCTGAAAATTCGAATAGTATCTGCTTACAGTTTTTAAAATAAAACCTATTAATGTAAAAAATCATATTAGGTTAAAAACAATTTTCTTTCAAAGCTTATACAAAAACAATCTGATGTGATCATTTTTCCATCTATGCTGGCATAAGCAAAACGTCTCAATGTCTTGCCTGTTGGAGGCAGGAATACTACATGCTCTATTTAGTTCAATACTGGTAATAATTACAGGATGTCATTACACCTATGCTGCATTACCTTTTTCGTAATTACACAGCCACAATTAAAAGAAACTTTTTGAAAAGCAAAGTGAATATATATACACGCACGCATGCATGCACGCACAAAACCTCAAAACATAAAATGTGTTTAATCCAATTTGTGCTCATGTCTCACCAAGAAGATGAGTCCAGATGTTGCCCGTTTCTGTGTGGATTCTGAAGATGCTCTTAAAACATGCTCTGAACGATGGCATAGGTGGTCTGTGCCCATGCAAAAGAAAGTCATTGTCTTTCAGCCAATCAGGGAGGACGTCATGAGGAATAACACGCCATCTGCCCTCCCACATCTTTAAAAGAAAAAAAATACATAATTTAGTTCAAAGTCGGAACAACAAGGTTTATGGAAGCGGTGTGAGAGAACATAAAGATGATTAGATGGACAGTGAACGTTCAGGAGAAGATAATGTGTGGCTGGTTGAACAACAGAAAGTAGAAAAACAGCAACAGAGGATCAACTCATGAATTTATAAGTAAAATGCCAGGTGTTCTCATTGTACGGTAAAGTTATAAAATACCTCAGCTTGAAGAGGCTCCAACTTCTATATCTCATTTTATAAATGCTCATTTATCTAGCCTTGAACAAAGCTTTGAATTTAGTTACTAGCAAATCTGAGGCCAATTCCCAGCCTCTTATCATTCCTAAGAACAAACATGGAAAAGTTGGAGCACAACATGAAGCGTTTGTTATTTAAAATAATTTTGATTCCATTCTATTCCATTAAGCTTCAATTCAATCTTTTACCAGATGCTGATCTCTGCAGATGCTGTATTATTACCATATGTCTTCTACTTGATCTCTGTTCCGACTTTGCTACTATAAATTATAAAACATTTCTCTTCGGTCTCTCCTCATCTGGTATCTCTGTAACAGCCACATGCTGGTTTCGGTCATAACTTGAAGTTAGACATAACAATTCCACTTGAGAAACGTAATTTATCTACTAAGTCTGGAACAGAAGATGCGTCCGAAGAACCTGCTTCCTCTTTGACTTATTCAGGGCAATTATCATAGTTTCAATTGCTTGCCAACCATGTTAAAAATATACATCAGTAAAAACAGTCCCAACTTTCCACTCCATATTTGATTGGTTGTTTTTAATGGCATATTTAACCATTTTCAGAGCAGAAGTGGTGGAAGTGGATAACTTTGTTTATTGTAGTTCTGTTTTTTTGTTGCTTAGCTTTGTAAAATGTATTGTTGATCTATGCTCATCTATATGTGTTGTTTCGTTTTCAATCTTTCGTCCATGAATTACAATCCTAAATAAATCACAACTGCATCAAACACTTAAAATCCTAGTACCTTAGTCAATAAAATGTCACTACTGACACTTGATCACACTTCCTAGGAATCCTTCGTACTGTCCGATTCCTCACTCACCTTTAAAATACACTTTACTTACTTTAACCAAATATTCAGTTTGCAATGCAGACATAACAGCCAGTCTGTGGCCATGACTCACTACCAGTAATATCACAACATTGGTACATGCTTTCATATTCTCCCGTATTGATTATTCTAACCCTGCTTACTAGCTAAAACAATCAATAAACGACAATGCATTTAAAACTTTGCAGAAAGAACAGTCATCTACAACAGAATGTGGACTTGTCTTCCTGTTTTAGCATCTAACTAAACATCTCACGCAAAATAATGATGACATTGCCCAGGGTATCTCTTGGGTAGCACGGGGTTACATACACCATTGTAAAAAATATAGTACTATAATCTTTGAAACTCTGTGTTCTCAACAATAATATTGATATTTGAAGTTTTGAGAAAATTATTCATTTTACATTAATATTTTGCAACTTTTAGCATATTAACTGGTTTTGAATGTTTGCTGTGGATGACTTAGCTTAACCATTTGATCCTTATGTTCACTTAAACAATGTGTTTAAAAAGAACTGCAGGCTGTTTATATAATAAAGAACATAATGACTACATGTACCCACACACTGTGGTCGACACGTATATAGGAAATTGCTATAATTTTAAATTATTATAGAATTACTATTTAATTCTATAATAAAAATTACAAATTATTATAGAAATAAAATATAAAAAGTACAACTGTATTTAAATGTATTTTAGGAACCTATCCACATTTAGTGGTATTGTAGTCTGGGGCTCATGTCTAATATGATGTTATGATGTTAAATTCAACCAAGCACATCTGAAATGATTAATGTGGTAACGGAAGGCCTGCAGTGAATTTCAGCAATCATTGAAAACTGCCTTTCATGACTCCACTCAACATTCTAGTTTTAATGGAGCCTAAGCTCGAGCGCTAGAATTAGATGGCAGAATGAGATGCTTTTAACCCAATACAGCATTTCTTCTACAGAAGAGGAAGTCAAGAAAAAAAGCAGAAAAGTCTTAAATATGTACAGCAGACAGTGCAGGCTCATGCGTCCCCAATTGCACATGACTGACTATCAAAAGAAGTGTAAGTAGCCCAAAGATGGGTAATGAGTATTGGCAAGGTTTCCATGCTAATAGTTTTTCATCCAAAGGGAGAAGTTGCTCTAAGAGGTTGCAGCTGTTTGGCTCTGATGTTGATGTCCGCATGTGATACAAGATCATCTGTATTCATGAATGCTGCCATTTGAGGTCCCTCCGGCTGCATATGAATGTTTGCTTATTAAATGTGGAAGGGAGTGAACAGATCATGTGGCTTGTTCAGTGTGCAATTTGTGTTTACAAGCCTTGCTACTGAAGCATGCCACAGACGTGTGTGTGTGTGTGTGTGTGTGTGTACGAAAGTGACTTACCTTATGAACAAACTCCTCCATTTTTTCCATAGCGTGGTGGGCCTGCAGCAGTGGGGTCATTCCCATAAAGCCTTCATCAGAGTTTTTCCCTTCCTCGTGCTTAGTCTTCTCCTCTTCTTCTTTGTGCACCGTTCTGGGTACCGTCTAAACAGAAAGTCAAAGATCAGGAGTCACTTTTAGCTGTGGTTAATGAGCTCACCCTTGCTCCTTTTAACACACAACTTGATGTAGCGAGGTCATGTTCAAAAACACATGTGCAAGACAATAAGACACACTAATTTTGCAGAAACCACTTGGAGAGACTATGCTACCTTGTCCCTATTTATCCCTACTCTATATTGCAGTAATGTTATGTCTTCAACACAGATGATGACCCTTAAGATTAGATTAGATTAGATTCAACTTTAGTCATTGTGCAGAGTACAGGTACAAGGCCAATGAAATGCAGTTAGCATCCAACCAGAAGTGCAAAATACATTGTTATTTACATAAGGTGCAAGACAGAAATGACTAACAATTGAGGTAAGCATTGTTATTGTTAAACCACTATTGCAACACACTTAACTTTAAAGGAAAGTTAAAGGAAAAATCCCTTAAAGTGTCTTATGCAACAGACTCTGATGCTTCATTATTCCTCAACTCCGAGTAGGTGCCAATAATCAGCCAGCAGAGGTCGTAACTGCATCAGTTATGAGGTAACCTCCAGCAACAGCAACCTTAAACAGCCAATCAAATCGATCGGCTTTGATGCGCCAGCATCTGCCATTTGAAACCGGGTAATTGTTTTTGATTTATTTACTCCAGTCTTTTTTCAGGGTTATTTTTCCTATTTGATTTAGCACTGTGCAACTAGAGTTTAGAGAGCTCCGGTACATAATTAGGAGCTAAAAAAAAAAGAATACACTTGCAACTGGAATTGCAATGGTCAAATTGTTCTTACCACACAAGGCAATTGCAGCAGGTTTACTTACCCGCCTAGCAGTTTTTGTACAGATATCCAAAATTAAAGTCTAATGCTGGTTTCCCATGAGGCACATAAAAAAACCTATTGCTTTCTTGCAGTGCTATCGTTTCTCTATATATCCAGGCAATGTCATGTAAATGGTTTGTGCACTACATTGAGCCCAGTACAATGCCTGGATAGACTCCTTTGCTGCTCAGTTTTTACAGCTTACTGCAAAGCTAGATAAACTTTGACCTATTTACTGCACAACAATGAGAATTATTGTTTACATGACACAGTCAAAAGCAATGCAGTAACGCTAGGAAAAAAGGTAGCATGGTGACCAGTGAACTGTGAAATGAGAAGAACTCCAATAATTCACGAGATTGACTACTTCAAACATAAACAGTACCCTGTCATAAACAAATGAGCTAATGCCACATAAAGAAGCAAAAAAAGAACAGCAGTGAATAGATGTTGCATAATATCACAGGCCAATGTGGCACTCTTAAGCAGATTGGATTGCCAGAGGGGTTTGCAGCAGTTTACTAATCGGTGTTGACATTCTTCATACAAAAACACATTCTCATGTATAGCAGAGGTAGTCTCTGATGCCAGCAACATAGCTTCATGCACATGTATGGAATGCAGTGAAGGATGGCGGACTGTTGACCTTGAAGTTGTCCTACATTGGAAATGCTTCATATTCTACACCCTACACCAGTTACTGTGTTTCATTTAAACAGAAAAGAAAAGGAAAGACGTATACAAGGTGTATTGTAGTCCTACGTGTTGAACAATGTCCCAGTATTCGTAGTACAGAACAGTCTATTTCAAGTAATCTAATAATATAAACAACAATCTAATAGAAATGTAAAGCCACAATCAACGACTAATGTGTTATCATTCCCTTTTAATGTTTATTGCAGACTATGGCCCTATAAATAAATCCACTTTGATTATATACTATTAATACTCGAGTACAAATCCTAACACACATTTTACTGTGAATAATTTGATTGTAGAGACTAATGTTTCTTGCACAGATAATTACAATTGATAGTTCATTTTTTATTCCTATTCCCAAAAACATGTACACACGCCTTATAGACAGTTACATGTTACATGCTTTCCTAAACTGCAGTTCAGCTAAACATTTATTTAACTGAAAAAAGACAAAAGATGTGTTTTTCAATAATAAACTTCATCTTTCTTAAAATTAAAAACATTTTGAAACTGGTGCCTAGAAAGCTGAGAACAGATACATGTCAACCACTGCGTCTTTTTTAAATAAAAATGATTATCTAATAGCACTTAAAATGCTAATTGTTGTAGTTGTGCTGTGCAGGTGGAATTTTTGCCCATTTTTGTTGTATACAATGTTTAAACTGCTCAACAGGCCATAGTCACAACCATCCGATTCTGTTCATCATAATGCTTCATACATTTTTAATAGGAGACCAATAACAGACTACAGAAATGCCAGTCAAGAACACTCACTCCGTCTATGAAACCATGTTGTTGTTGTTACTGGTAAAGAATAATTACTGGCTTGCTAAAACAAATCTGAAGTTTATGAGTCTTTCTAAAATACCAATATCTGCTTCTGCATCAGTAACACCTTTTACATATGCACTTTGGCCATGTATAAGGCATTGATCCACCCCAACATCATCACAGAGTTCTGCCATTTTCATTAGTACCAATCTGGATGGTTGTGATCATATTTTTTATGTAAAATCTAAAATCTGCTATTGTTACAGTTACAAAAAGTACACAAAACTAAGGCAGAAAAAAGATGAGCAGCACAACCCGAAAAAAAACTTCACTTATCAGTAAAAGAATTTAATCAGAGACATAGGTTAGAATCAATAATGCATGGCTAACCTATTTCCCATGACCACTGGCAAAAGACATGTGTGAGTCTACTGGGAAAGCCTCCTATTGTTTGTCTCCACAATACACTGGAGCCATAGCCATACTGCCCGACTGATAGGTCATTCAAAAAAATGAATAAACATAGTAGTGATTATAGTCACTAAAATGCTATAGCTAAAAATACAAAATATAATAATTAAAAATATGTTATAATATCAGAGAAGCAGCCACCCCCTTATATCAATACAGTTTACTTTCTTCTGTGTTTTGATATAGGTGTAAAGAAGTGTGCAAGCAGCTATAGACTTTGTAAAGACAACAAGGGCCTCACAGGGGCACCAGATGGATGTCTTTTAAGCAAGTTCAGCAGGCAATATAACAAGGAGGCCACTGTGGGCTGTGCTGTGAAACCACCTAATTAAAGACTTGAGCTAAAGGCGATCCATATGGTTATATTAAAAGGTTGTGTGTTACTGAGGATCTAGTTTAAAAGCTAACTATAAGAAAGTAGTCTTTTTGCATTCAGGATAAAATCACTGCAGAAAAATTAAGCTTGAATTAAATCGCTAACTAATTGGTATCACAACAGAAGATCAGAGTCCAGGGTAAATGTCCTGAGTAGAATTGTTCATGGACATGTTAATTCATGTTTAAATTGTAATTGTTTATTTTTTTAACCATTAAGCTCAGTATCATTTGCTGGTTGACTAGTTATTGCTTGCATAATCTTCCACTTAATGCTGTTCCATACATTTCAATGAAAGGCAGATCTGAACTGCAGGCATGCCGTGCAAGCACACGCTTTCTACAACTGCCTACTATTGTGACACATGCATAATAAAATCTAGAATTGTCATCTTAAAATAACCATAAACGTCTCAAGAGAAGACAGAAACTGCATTTAAACTGATTTGAAAGCGTTGTTCAATGATTTTTGAATTGTCATTCGAACTGCATGTCCAAGGTTCGAGTTACAACAAAAATTAAGTAATTTAGATCACTATTGCAGACAGTTGCATCACTATCTGTAATCAAATGGTTCATATGTGGCAAGGATATATTGTTTATATAAAATAACCTTGCAAATAATCTTTGCACCTAAATAGAAAAAGAAGAGTAACGGAACATCTAACCATCTCTAACATTACTGTGCAACATGATGTTTTCATTTCGGTTTCGCCATCATTGCACACCAACACACAGCAAGCATGTGATCTAACTGACTATTGTCCAGGCCAAGAAAAAACTATAAATTACCAAAAAATAATAATTTCACATGAAATATCATATTTGGTGTTGTTAAAATGTTTCCACCTTTTAGCTTTAGAATTTACTATAAGTGTAGATTTACTACAGCTCAGACTTTGCTGAGAAGCTTTCTAAACACAGTGTATAGTCTCCATAACATAATTTGCTTTGTCCTTTTTATTGCTTATTTGACATGTATGGTCATAAGTAAAGAGGTTATGTTTGGGATTAGGTAACCAGAAAGACATTTGTATGAAAGGCATTTAACATGTGCATCATCTATAAGATACTTTAAAACAAAGTAAATTGTGCAGTTCAGAGCAAAGTTTAGAAGACTATGTGAAAACTGTAAACTACTGAACACGCATTCCCCCTATTTATTGACAACTTTGACAACTCCAATTTAAAGCAATATGATAATAGGGTTTTGTTTTTGTAGCATTTCATTATATATATATATATATTAGGGCTGTCCACAACCAAGGATTTTGTTGGTCGACCAGAGGTCGTCATTTACTTCAACTAATCGACTAATAAT
>JAOUQU010063612.1:0-12500 GCA_028566735.1 Ammoglanis amapaensis
TCCCAGAAGTCCTTTGACGAAACGCAGCTTTTTTTTCTTCCTGCGACTAGTCGACCAATGGAATTTGGCCGACTAGTCATTTTTTCGGTCGACCAACGAATAATCGATTAATTGTGGTCAGCCCCAGTTTTTATTAAAACACTTTAAAATGTATGTTTTTTTTGCGATACTGAAACAATTTAATAGCAGAAGTTATTTCATTATTACAGGCCTTGCTGTTGGAGCAATAACTAAATCAATCTACTGTTGTTAACTTGTTGTAACTCACAAACTTGTCTGTCCAATGTGGGACAATTTTTCTTAAAAAAAGAAATACACATCATAAAGGTTAAATGTAAAATAAAACTGAAAATGTTTCTTGAGTCCAAAGTGCAATTTTTGACAATTTCTACTGCTCTAATTGAAAGGCTTTTAATCAGTATTCTAATTACAGCACAGAACTTTATACTGACCTTTATCAAGCAAATCTTCCCAAAAGCACCACATTAAAATGCACATTGAAGACAGATTTTACATTTCTGAAGGTCCAATACTGTTTGAATATTGCTGAAAATGTTATAAACAGTCAGTTATAAATAGAAAAAGGAATTAAAGCTGGTATTTTAAATCAACTGGATAATGATCAGGTGTGAGTAAGAGCCCTGATGTATTTAAAGACCACAAATCTGTCAATGACTTTTAATCATTTTGGCAACACATTCATTGTTGGAAGTGTATCATGGCATGAAAGAAAGATCTCTGAGGATTAGATAAGATTTAAGGCTTATTAAAGTGTTAAATCGTTTGGACTCTAACAAGCATAGTCAAGCTTGTATAATATTATAACAATGGATCAATACCAGACTATTGTCATCCGTTTCAAAGATGGTAAACCAACAAAAATGACCCCAAGAGAAATATAATAGTGTCCAGTCTCCAGGATAACTCTTAAGCAACTGAAAGTATTTCACACACTGACTACAGCAATGGTGTTTGCTTATTTGCTTTCATAATGCCATGTCATGTATTTTGTATACTTGCTTTTTGTTATTTACATTTAATTACATGTCTAATAACACACATAAAGACATGTCTTATAACATGTGTGCAAATACAATGTCCTTTGGAGGAATATATAATAAAGGAACATAACACATACAATCAAATGTACAGTACAAGTTAATAGAGGAACAACATAAGAGAACAAAACCAATACTTAATAGTGTTAGAAATATTACTAATAGGAATTCAAGTTCATTCATTTACATTTTACAGTCTTTCCCTAGAATTTGAAATAACTTGCCCTACATCTAGTGAAAATAAATCTGTTTGATTGTTTAAATAATGTATTTTCAGTTTGTTCCAGATGTTGAAGTGAACCTTGTGTACTTTTTTGTTTATTTCTGTGTTTTCCATTCAGATTTCAGTTTAGTTGTAAGGCAGTCATTTATTACAGTTTACAGGCCCGTAAACTCTGTGCAGAATATTCAGAATTAAATCTTTACAATGTGGGTTTACTCTGAAAGCTTGAGGTTCCAAATACTGTCCAAAGACATACAGTCATTTAATTAGCAAAAGTAAATGGTCTTAGAGGTACCTATTCACTAGGATGCATAAACCAGTGCATTATAGTGCAATGAACTGCCAAGCCCAGAAAAATTGAATTAATTGTGTCAGAAGGGCATCTGGCATAAAATACAATGTAAAATCAATGATGCAAAACACACTCTGCTGAGACAACCCTTGACGGGAGCAACAAAATGAAAAAAGGTTATCATATATCATATATGACAAAACTATTTCTTTCATTAAGGATGATTAATTGTAGACATATGCACAAAAGCAGTGATGACAAATTCAAGTAGGCAAGAAGTCAAGGGTACAGTTTCTGTGCCCAGTGTAGGTTCCTTTCCTTGTTTTTAACCAGGCAGAATCTATAATATAGATTTAGTTCAAAACTGTAAAATAAATGCACAGTTTAATGCACAAATTAATATTAATCTGTATCCTCAGCCTCTGGACTACAATAATGCACCAATGACTTTCTTTTTATGATGACTAAATTGGTGCAGTTGCCATGTCAACACAAAAGAAAAACTTGTGATCTGGATGAGCTGAATGCTTTTGGACCCAAAGACCAAATAATCTTCCTTGTGGCAGATGGCATTACTGTTCATCTGGTGTGTCGCATTTGAATTTTAAAAAATGAGAGAGCAAAAACTTGCATTAATAAAATGCAAAACACAAACGCCTGAATCCAGTTACCCTACTGACTTGCTTTATTGGAACCAATCTCGTCTAAACCTTACTGGTATCGAAAAAAACTCGAATTTAATTGAAAATAACAGAGTGAAGTAAACAAAAGAGCTGGGGGTAGTTGTTCATTAAATATGTTATCATATTACACAATGATTGCTTTTGCTATCAGGCCTTATAGCTACAGTCTGGGCTTTAATGCTGAACCATTCACATTATGTTTAACTACATTTAAAAATCTAATAATTGCTTTAAAAGTAAAAATAATAATAATAATTTCATGTAGCAATCCATGTTTTCTAAGGTGAATGTGAGGTCATCATTCTGTGAGATGAAGCTGAGATTAACCAATTTAGTGATATAATTTTTAAGATGTAAAACATGATTCTCCTTCAATCTTTGACATTAATATCGTTAAACAAATTCCAGCACCACAGCACAATTTGTGCACAATGTGGGCACTGTTGGAGTCCCATCTGAATGCTAAATCAGGTATATACTGCAACTGATGGGCTACATTGAGTAACTGTAACCACACATTGATCATCTTTATGGCTGGTGTGCTTATTAATAATCCATGTCTGTATGCACTCACTGAAAGAGCTTGGTGAGTGAAAGCATGTATGATCATATATGTCACAATAATTTTCATAAAGACTTGGCTTTGCCCAATTGGGATCTCCAGTAAAGGAAAAATGCCAGAAAATATGAATAACTCTTTGCACAACGTCGACCACAGTGATCAAGTTCAATCGATTTTTTTGTAGAATGAGAACCATTTCTGGACTTGTTTTATTAGTGACTCCAAAAGAGATCAATTAATGAGATAGGAACGAGACAGACATCTCCAATTCTGTGGATAAATGAATCAATTTATACTGTGTGGAGTCAACTACAAATTACCTACAGATTTACTTTAAAGCACGCTGTTAACACATAACAATTAATGAATTACTGTGAGGAAAATTAAAGCTTACATTACACGGTAATTACATCCAGTAATTATGCATGTCAACCTTGAAATTCACAGCATTAAATCATTTTCCAATTAGCAAGAAAGTTAAGTAAAAGCACAGGACACGTTATTTGTTTTACTTCAGTTTTGACAACGTCACTTGAGGGTCAAAAAGCAATTAACTGATTTATTAATGTTGACAATGTTACGTTTTACTAACGGGATTTTGGATAGAAAAAAAGACAATTCATTACTACAAACAATTACACGTATGTGCCATTAATAAAGCCGACTTAAAATGCCACGAAAAATATAAAAACAAAGTAAAACACTGATAGCTTAATAATAGTTTGTGTTGGGATGTTGGAACATGAGCTCTGCTAAATAATCCGTGCATCAGTTTATTTGGAGACCATTAAATCAAAAGAATTCAAATGAATCAATAAGTATTTATTATTAGTTTTACAAGATTTGGTAATATTACTCAAATAAATAGATCTGAAATCTAAATAGAATCACACTAAATCTACATTGACTAATTATAACTTTACATCTGCACAAAAAATGATAAACTACAAAAATAATAAACAACACAAGCTGATTCTGTATATTTTACATTTATATTTTGGGGATTTAGTGAACCCTTTTTATTCAAAGCAACAGTGACAGTATACAATTCACACCGATAAGGGTTTAATGACCTTGCTCAGGGGCCCAACAGTGGGGTGGAGCTTTACCCAACACAGCTGATGATTCATTCAGAACATTAACCATTAGGCGGCAGCTGCTAAAAGTACATGTAAATGTACAAATGTAAAAGTACATAAATGTAGATATTGATCAAATGTAGATTTTTTTTAATTAAGAGATAAATATATTTTATTTCATTCATTCCACAAATATGAGCCAGCACATCGTTTGAAGTTAGTTCAAACTGAGACAGAGTGTGTGCCAGAAAAACAACAAAGCAATTCATAAGGGAGAGGAAACATCATTTCTGAAGAAAAAGATAGGAGACAAAGATGATGGAATTGAAGTGCAAGAAAAGAACAGGTGAACAAAACATTCAAGCTTTTCCAACTGTGAGAGCAACAATAGATATCTATCTATAGTCTGGACTATAGATGTCTGGATGTTTCATTATGATAAGTGTGGTTGTCTTTAAAGGAGATCTCTGTTTCAGACAGAGTTCAAATTTTAGAGTAATCACTTTAGTATCACAGTAACTAAAGCGTAGCCGTGGTTCACTGAGACGCCAAACATTTAACACAGAGAGCGTAGCATGTTCACTTTGAAGCTCTAACTAAATTGACATTTCAGATTGTTAAAGCCTGAGGATCTCATCATGTTGATGTCAAAAAGTCCAATTAAATTATTTCTTTTCTTGGCTGTAATAGATAAAATAAGAAAAGTGAGAACAAGATGGATGCAGTACATCACCTTGATGGGGACATTTAGCTTCCTCTAGACAACCTACCCTATCCTTCAGGGGACTATTAATGTACTTTATCATGATAACCCTCTAAATGCGTCTTTTATTACAATCAATATTAATGAATTAATATCTCAGTCCATATTTGCAAAAAATCACAGTCACAGCAAATAAAAGAGGTTCCTGCCACCAACGCTTTGTCTGCAATTAAGGTCACTTCAGGACAAAAACATGAATATAATGAATATTAGTAATTTAAGTTCCAGAATTTTTACCTTTACCTTAATTTTCAAAAATCTTATCCTACATAACATTTTAAAAATGAAACCCAATAGGTTTTGGCACATAACTGCAGACATTCACTTCCCATACGGCTGTAGAGCCTTTGAGAAACTGGCCACTAATGATACATTAAATGTACATTTAAAGCATTAAGCATTTGTTTTCTTTAAAACGATACAACCCATGCCTTTTCCGGAAATGCAATCCAAACCAAAGGTTTTTGACGGTAGTCTAGAACCCTGACTGCTGAGCGACCACTGAACAAAATAGCCGCATCTTTTCTCCTTCATTTAATTTCATTGGCCACATATCCCGCTTCGTTGACATTTGTCAAACCAGTTCCACCATCTGACAGACCGAGGGTGAAGCGAGATTTATCAATGTAATGGACATGCTGTCAAAAAGTTCAGTGATAGTGTGCTGTACACCACTTTAACAAATACTTGCCCTGCAGTAACCGTAGTAAGCAGTGAAGCAAGAACATGCATTTATTTTTATATAGACACACAATATGGAGCAGGAACAGGCCCAAAGACCAAGTACTATATGACATTTAAATCAAGATTTCGTCAATTCAAATCAGGCTGACCAATGGTACGATAAGCATCAGCAAAAACGACACAAAGTTTCTGTTCCCCACATACAAACAAATGAAAAATAAATCTAGAAGTAGTTTATATTAGATTATTATATAGAAGACATGACTGTCCTTACAATTTACTAACAATAAATGAGATAAAAATAACATTTCCCTTGGGTTGTTCCCATTTACTGAAATTACCATTTCCGTAGTACAAAGAAAATCTTTAACACTTTTTTACTGCCCGGTATTAGCATGACTATAATTTTCGACATAGTATCCTAACACTGTAGTTACAATTATTACAGATATTTACAGATATACCTCAGAGTACCAACTACTCCAGCTAGACAAATTATCATCTTTAACAATTGAAATTCTTGTTTTCCATACTACAACAATCAAGATCCAGCACAGGTATGATGAAACATTTATCACCAACACTAGAATTGGTTAAATAAATTGACAATATTGACCAGTAATTTGATGGTGTTTGTATATATATATATATATAAAAAAATTGTTACTTGTTACTAAATGCTAATAATCATCAGCTGGGCTCATTAGAGAAACTGAACTGTCTCTGTTGGTACCTAACCATCAAGCTTGTGGTGCTGGCCACAAGCCCTGATAAATAGGGAGGAATATGTCAGAAAGAGTATTCGGCTTTAAAAAATATGCAATAGCGGTAATGCAGATCATGAGATAAAAATGAGGGAGAAGGAAATATAGTGAGAGCGTGAGAGAGAGTGTGAGAGAGTAAATTCTGACAATTTAATATATTGAGAACTAATCAAGAATCCACTCACATGAGCTAATAACAGTCTAAAAATATTACAGTCTAAGATATTCAATAAAATGAAGGATTATTGCTAACCCCCCTGCTTTTAGATAATGCACTTAAATAAAACAGCCAATAAAGATGGCTTACCCTGGGGCATCAGTGTTGCTGCTTATTTGATGCTCGTGTATTAGATTTCCTTCTCGAAAATAGGTTCAAGCCATTACCTGGAAGGTAAATATGCTCCGTAATGCTTTAAGATCAAATGACATCAAATATATGATCTTGTTTTATTAAACAACAATTCCCAAAGGAAACCCACACAAACGAAGAGAGGACCTCCACACTCCACATATGGAATCGAACCAAGGTCTTTACTGTGAGGCAACCAACAGTCACAAAGGAAACATGTTAAGACATTAAAGAAAGTGAATTAGTTCGCTTTCTTTTCCGGACGTTTTAAAGCTGCTCTATCAGAGTAATCCTGATCAATGTTAAACATCAAATAATTAAAGCTGGAGCTGAATCTCAGTGTGGCAAAACACTATTTGTTTCTGTAGTGAGTTGTAATCGTCCGCAAAGGCTTTGCAAACGAAGTTCTAATGTGATTAATTTATACTGTCAGGATTTCTATTCAAGAAGAGATGCATTATATAATAAAGAACAAAATAAAATAGATTTCTCACAACTGTGCAGAGCATCAAACCATTTGAATAACAAAATATAGTTTCCCCTCTGTGTATGCTGCAGGGCATCAATCTATCATAAAAGATCACTCAATATTGCCATAATTCAGACAAAGAAAAATCACGAAATAGGAATCAGAAAAGGTCGGTGGTGGAAAGGACCATCTTTAATTAACCAGCTACGATTCTTGCCATCTTCAAAAGTGGACTTAAAACTATATTAATTAGTACTTGGAGTCTCATGTTGGCTAAAAGCATGCAGGTCACTACGAAAAAAGAAAATCTACTTGTGCTATGTAAAGAACTGTTACTGCTCTGATGAAACGTTTCTGTAAACCACCAAAAAATAATGTAAGTAAAAATATCCCTCAGGAAAAAAAGTGTAGCCCTAACCCTTCCATCTGTATTCCCCTGCTGTTCAGAACTGTAAGTACATGTGATATTTGCACGAGTGTTCATATGTCAGTACTGTGAAAACAATTCCCCATAAATATACATGAAAATGTAATCTGGCAAACCAAGCATGAAGACAGCTTGTCCTCAGTCCTTGAAACACCAGGAATGACGGATAGATTTATTTTGACCAAACAAAAGTAAGTGTAGAAAGGAACATGGAGAGCCAAACTTAAAATCCATCACAGACACAACATGAATAAAAAAGCTGATATTTCTCATGTGCTTCACCTTCAATTCTGTTTTTTTATATTTTGAATGAGTAAATATTAGAAATCAGCCTCTGCGACAGCAGTACATAATTTAATAATAAAAAAGACTAATTACTATTGTGTCTATACTAGATGATATTTAAAAAATCTAAATAACTGAGTATCAGTTGAGGGGGTGGAGATGTCGGCCCTTTTGCCCAATGCCCACTGGCGTCAGGCCTGTTAAGGATTTCCACAGGGTTAAATGAACTTAACTTCTTTACAAAGTTCAATTTCATTCAACAACAGTTAAGTGCAATTTATGCGAATATTTCTTCTCAATATAAAATAAAAATACAAGTATCAACCTGAATAATTCTTGCTAATGTTTAAAATGTCATCATATCTCGATTATTCTTTTTTGCCATTTCATTTGTGCATTTTCTACCAATCTATCATTGCCAATTCATCTTCCACTGCTACAGGGGGCATCTCAGAGATCAGAATGTCTTTTCTGTTGTGGACAAAAACTTTTCAAATCATGCTTATATATAATTTCAGATAAAATTTCTAGGCAGTTTTTCATCAATGGAATTGACAAAGTAAACACCCCATAACTTTGTGTTTGCTTAAGGTTTATTTTTCCTCAGTAAACCATGGAGCAGTTTTTGCTACTGCTGAGTTTATTTACTCAATAAGATGACAGTCTTAGAAAATAGGAGGTGTGCGTGTATGTGTGTGTGTGTGGGGGGGGGGGGGTGCGCTAACGGTTAAATGCAATATATCAACACTAACATCTAATGCTTATTTATTATTCACATTTAATGAGTGTTTTAACGATACCAAAAACCTAAACAGTACTAAGATGAAAAGATGAGCTGGAAGTGTATTATTGGACAGTCCAAAGACAGACCTTAATGCAAATCTGAACCCTATTCAAACTCAATTTTTTAAAACTCTAACTCTGTCTGAACTCAACTTTTACACTTATTTTATTGTAGTAGCAATGGCTCGTGATGAATAATACAGAATGATGATTGGTCAATCTGATATGTAGACTGTCTCTGTTGAACTTGCTCTACAATGTCATGAGTATGTGAACTTTCAGTCAGCTGCTACAAGGTTTTACCCAGCAATTTTCATATCCCAGTTCAATTTTCATATCACATAACTAACCTGCAATAAGTACTCTCTAAGTGTTTATAATATTGAAGCAAATACAACTTCTTACAACAACTGCTTGATTAAAATTCTTAACTAAAAGTCTTCAGTGTATAAAAAATCTCTTGTCTAAAAACCGTGGTCATAAAAACTAATATTTTAAATAAGTGAAATGACTTAATTGTCATCCATATCGAAATCCAACTGACAAGGATAAAGATGATTTTACAAAGTAAAAATATTTTCATTCAGTAATAAGCACTGTTTTTTTAAAGGTTTAATTGTTAAACTAATACGAAGAGTTCATGTAATGCTGGGTTTGATCTCCAGGTGGGGCGGGTTCTGGTCTTTTCTGTGTGGACTTACCATGTTCTCCACCTGTCTGTGTAGGTGTCTTCTCGGTGCTCTGAGATACCTCCCACCATAAAAAACAAGCAGCCAGGTCAATTAGAAGTCACTGAATTGTACTATAGGTACTTCGCTTCTGATGCATAAACCACTGCATTGCAGTGCCGGTCACCAGCCCATGTAAATTGGGAGGATTGTGTCTGGAAGGGCATCTGGCTTAAAATTATGCAAAATCATTAATGCGGCAATAATTGAAATTTTGTTTTGGAATTTTACTCAAATACAAACCTTTGACTTTTACATTTACATGTTTTATATTCTTGGAATAACTGTTCACACAAGTTCAAATAAGCACACAACCTCACAGTACGGTTCAAGGGTGCAGTGCACCAGCATAAAACTGAATTTTCACAAAGCATCCTTATCAAACCGTGTCAAACAATGCTGCTGTGTGACTGCTAAAGCTTACAGCGTAAATCTTTTTCCATCTACAGTGCTCCTGCAGCAAAACAAAACAGCAAATACAAGCAAAAACACCAGTCAACATAAAAAAAGCTAAGAATGTAAATTAAACATTTTCCAAACTGGTTCCAAACCAACCTTATACGATCTATAAGACTAATAATTCATTAAATCATAAAGTACCTCCTGATATGACATTGTTATAAGCTGTAAATGTGTTGCCAGATTGGATTTTTAGCTTTGTTTAAAACTAAGGCAGACTAACCCATGATAACTTATGTGAACTATTAAAAAAAAAAAACTTTTTTACATATCAGTTTTTACTTTTACCGTCTCCCTGGTGACCACAGTGTTTTCTTTCATGGTTGCATTAATAATAGATTAGCTCAGTGGTTTATAAATAGAATTACATCAGGCCCTCTTATAGTTTTATCAATTGAAGGAAAACAAGTTCTTTCTTGGTAACTCTCCACATGCATAAAAAACGTTTCGGGTATGAATCCAGACCATGCAATTGGAGACCAGACTTGCCATTTGGAAAGCACAGATCGATCTAGATGACTTTGATACCTTGGATGGATTTTTGTAAAGATATTTAACCAGACCAAATTTTCTGATAAGTATAGATGTGGCTGGCAATTACTGTAAATGGCAACAGGGCAGGTGACAACAACTAGCTAAGGTGTAGAACGCCAGGTGACTTTTGCTGTTTAAAGTGGATATTGATTAAAGGTTCATGAAATACAAATAGTGCCCAGGTGGAGCAGAAGGATGTTTCGCTGACACACCAGCACAGAGAGTCTAAACTACACAGCTCATTAAATAGCTGGGCACCCCCGTAGCAAAAAGCAGTGCATCGAACCAAAGACATTTACTTACATAAAACTTTTTTTGTCTGAATCCCAAAAATACACACAGAATATTATAGTTGCAACCCCCTCAGTGACTATATGAATATTATATGCTATTTGTTTTTCTTTCATTAGAAAATGTATAGCCATGTAAAACATGTTAAATATGTGCATGCATGCATGCAATCAATACTAAATCCCAAGCCCTAAGATGTAACTACTACCATCCGATTCTACCATCAAGTATATATCAAAACAAACTGAACTGATTTATGGAATATAAGTACCTCCAGGCGCAATCTCGCCAGGCATTTTTTATTTTCCTTGGTAGACCGTCTGTGTGTAAATGAGGTTTATACGGTGCCTGCTCACTGCTCTTGCGTATGACAGATGGCTCTGGGGTGTGCTAGCGCTCAGTTGGATGGTGACTTGTTTGTGCTGGAAGACGTCTGGGCAGCAATCGGGTCCTCAGAACCCTGGAGTTATCCTTTATGTCCTTCCAACCTTCACTGCTCATGTCACTCGGAAAGTGATTACGGTGCAGTCCTGGACATTTGTGGCTCCCTATATACCGTGCCCTTGTGCCCTCATTCCTGTTTTAACTGTTCATCTATGCTGAAAGTGAACCAGAGCCCAGTGACCTTCAAGGACTCCAACTGGGACCAAAGACAAAGACAGGGAGAATAAAAGGGAGGGGGGAATAGGGCAAAATATGAAATTGGATAATGGAAAATCTTTCTGTGAAAATCAGTGAAGTAGAAAGATGATTGTGATAAGAAATAGTACTTGGCCTCTTCTTTTTGCTCTCTTCGTGGGTCTCATTTTACCACACACTTTAAAATGACCTCTGAAACCATGATAGAAGGAGAAGAACTGTAATAAAAGATAATGGGCTCTTTCGAGAGTATGTGTGGATAGGTATAAAAATATATATATGTGTATTGTAAACAATATACATATTGTGGTTGATGAAATAAAAATAAACTCTATAGAGACCACCGCTCATCTAAAATAAAGGATTTGATTTTAAATTTCTATACAATTTTCTGATGCTTGTACTGACATCCACACAACATTCAGAATAAAAAAAACATTTTAGCAGATCACCATAGCAGGTCTTTTATGTTTGAAAATGAGAAGTAATTAGGACGTTGTGATTCTGTCTGTTTCTGTCATCACTATTGACAAATCAATATGGAAAACAAATGGAAAATATGGATGAGTTTATGGTATTTAGTGAAAAAACGGACTGATATTTCTGGTAAGATTTCAGATATAATTTTGACATAAAGCATGCATGGTCCAATCATTTCCATGGCTAATTAGATCCCGCTACATCTAGATTAAAATAAAATATGTGTGTTTAACTAATAGGGTTGGGAAATAGAGGCATAATTATCTTTGAATTTCTGATGAGTAAAATATGGCCATGGTATATAATTGTAATGGTTGATATATAATATTAGACACTTGATGTTGACAGCTTTTAATCTTTCCATATGTAATGAAACATTTTTTGCACTACAATATAAAGTGCTTCATAAATAAAATTACAGTGATCGCTCAGTGGTTAGAGTACTGAACTATAAATCAGTTCCACCGATTTTAAAGAAATAAAAATACATTTACATATAAACATAACTTAATAAAAGATGGTGTAAAAGAATAAACAATTCTCTACCAGCGAAACATCTCACATTCGTAGTAACAAGCATGAAAAAGGTCATTTAAAATGTACAATTCTAAAAGTGTGACATGCCTGAGCCTTTTTAAATGAAAAGGGAATGGGTAACGAGATCATGCTCAATTTCGTTCCATGATGGTGTGCCAATTACATCTGAGCTGAACCGCTAGCCCTTATAAATTCAGTGCCAATCCAAGAGTGTGAAAAGGCAATCATAAATTTAAGCCAGAGTCAGTTTTTCATGCTGAATGCATATGAAAGAAATATGTGCACTGACAGAAATGCTAGTTTAAACTAAATGAATGGGCAAAGCAACATCTGGGTAGTAAAAAAGTCAGGAGATACAATCATTTCCTAGAGACAGCGTTATCTAATGTCTCCACGTCTATTATGCGATGC
>JAOUQU010063719.1:0-16685 GCA_028566735.1 Ammoglanis amapaensis
TAGCAGAGCCTGGATTTGAACCCCCAACCTTTGGGTTCCCAGCCCAACGCTCTACCCACTAGGCTACACTGTCCATATAACTATGTTAAAGACCACATTTCTTTCTCTTTAAAAGTTTTCATTGTGCCAGTCTGTTCAGCAGCTTGGAAATCCTTAGTAGCTTTTTAGTTATGTAAATAGATGCCGTCTGAACTGGCTCAAGCTTATCATGGTTCTTTGTGTGTGTGTGTGTGTGTGTGTGTGTGTGTGTGTGTGTGTGTGTGTGTGTGTGTGTATGTGTGTGTGTGTACAATCCATTTTACAATGTAATAGAATTTATTTATTGCACATTGTTATTTCATTTGTTTGATCACTCAACATCTTACTTCTCGATGCACCCAGATGGAAGGAAAATACAATCCGAGGGCATTTTTGTACCCCTGCTTGAGCACATCACAAGACTACTGCTGGTTGTTGTGAAGAGGGGTCATTTCGAAATGATAGCAGCCTCTCTTTCATCTACTTACTTAAGCCATACCGAGCATCCTGACAGCAAACAACTTTCCCTGCTGCAGATCTTTTGAAGTGGAAATGAAGGCGGAAGCTGCCGATTTCCAAACCCATTCTTTGGTTTATTTACAGAAGCATGAAATTATTGTGCTGGCTTGTCTGCTTGATGACAAACTTTTATTTATATTTAAAAATTGGCTGGCGACAATAAAAGCGGTGCTGACGATCAATAATGAAGAAAATATCCATCAAGCGATTAATATCTGTCAAGGTTAAGGGATATGGATGAGTGTGGGTAAATCCAGCCACTCTGCCAAAATGATCTTTTGTTAATCTTGGTCAAAACGAAGCGTCGTGAAAAACAATATGGATGACAAATATTGATGGGTAAAGATTTCTAATTATAATGTCACTGTTAATATTTTAGGCTTCCAAGGTCTTTTAGTGTATGTTTAATGCTTTCTTCTAGTTCTAGAACTCATCCACTGCTTGATGAGGAGAATGGAATGGTGTCGGAATACATGCATCCAGTTATTCATTGTCTGTGGATACAATTCACTATGTAAGAAGTGGAAAACACTCTGAGTTAACCTGATTATTTATTTTGGGACTGTGGGAGGAAACAGATTTAGACAGTGGTTGGTTATTTCAGCATTGCCCATATTTACACACTTATATTTAGGCCTCAATGTGACAAAAAATGACAACTCAAGCAATTTAGGATTAAAGCCGCTGCTCAGAGGTCCAACAGACTGATGGTGGTTGCGGCGAATGATCTAGCAATCGTCTACAAAGCCACTGAACTTGTGTAGTTAGGTTCAGGTTGAGGTTTTTGAGATATACTGTGAGTTCTCGTACATTTTATTAACTTTATATAGTATATTGTTTTAAGAAAGAGGAAAATCGATGTTCATTAACAACCTCCGTGTCTGCATATCTTTATCATATCGTATTTTTAGTCTGTATGCAACTAGAGTTGTGCCTCTTTCACTTAATTATTGTTTAGTCTTAACATAAAGTAAGCAGCAGAGAAAGGTCATGCTTTTCTACCAGTCTGCTATTATTGTGATTTGTTATTAGTATGCCTGAGGAGATTTAAATAGTTAGAGTCTGTGTATTTTTTTTTTGTTCCCCTTTAGGAAATTGGATTAAATGCAAATATCCAGTCAAACAACCAAAGCAATGGCATACGAATCACCTGGACGATGTTGTTCCCTGTAATATATTAGTATTATAGTCCTATTCACTCTATTTATAAAGCATGTCTGTAGAATTATTAATTATTCAGTGTAGGTATGACTTAGACGACGAATTAGATTCAATTAGATGCTCAAGCTTTTATTAACATGTTCTATTATATAATTATATAAGTATATTATTATTATATTAACTTATATCAGTCATTTATTAGTTTTTTCTTTTCACTGGTTCACCCCCAGTTCAACCAAGTCAGAGTAGCTGTGATTGATTAACAAAGCAAAAGTTCGATAACATTTCTATACACATAATTGAGACATGTTAGTAGCTCGTATTAGCTTGAATGCATGTTTTTTTTTGGCCTTGTCGGACCATCAGGAGTAATAAACTAAAACTAAACACAGGAAGGACCTGGACCACCCAGCTGATGAATTAAACCCGGCTCTTCTTACTACTCACTATTGGGAATTGGAACATAGGTTGTGATTCAGGCCTCCTGTTTCTATATCAGACTCTTTTGAGTAACAAATGAAATCCCAGTAGACAACCCGATCCCAAAGAAAACATTCAAAATCCTGTCAAATTCCTGCTCTAGCAAAGATAATAGAGGTGATGGGGGCGACTATTATAACAAACATAGTTTTGGTTTCTTGTTTTTTTTCCCCAAGAATGTATATGATTCTGTTAGAAGAGCATTACTATCAGCACAAGTGTCTGACAAAGGTACAGTTTTGGCATTTGACAGTTTATCAGGTCTTTAAGGTAGTAATTCGAGCCAGGCTTTAACGGCCTCTAAACAAATAGCTGAAATTGATTAGTGAATGTGGACACTGATGCCTGCAGCCTAATTCAGCCTCTAATACAGTCAGTAATTGTCCACACAGTGCACCTAATAAAGTGCTATATGTCAACTTCATTCATGGTGTGAGTACAGTGCACTATGTAGGCTCTAGATAATATGGATGTTAATAATTAAGTTTTCAAGTTGTGAAAACGTATATATTATTGTGTATCATTATGTATTATGAATGCAGCTTCTTGGTTTCATGCTCGTCAGGAATGAGTTACACATTACGCGTAACCAATCTCGGGCTCTGTAGAGATACACTTTTGCATTATTTGTATATGAAAAGAACGTGCTTACTGCATAATTGACTTCCCTCAATATTGCTGCTGGCGAATTGGTTGCAAATTGGTGAATAAGCTTTTCATTTCAATAAAGAAGCAAAAAATGGAGTCGCTTTCTTTCCTAGGTAAATAAAGAATGTTTTATGAATACATAAATGATTTCTGATGAGGTGGCTGCTTGTACTACTGTGTGAAGGTGTAGAAATATGAACGCTCACTAGTGTGTATTCGACGTTCCTGACTTATACCTACATCTATTTTACCTGGAATATTTACTATATATTATGTCAGGTCAGGGACACGTGTTTTTTTTTTGGGGGGGGGAGGGGGGCCCTTTATTTTAAATAAGTTGCTCTGTATTCACATTGATGACACTTTATCATGTTTGGGTTTGAATTAAAAGGGACTGTATTTTAAACAGCGCAGTTGTTTGTTTCACAGGGTTTAGTTTCTCAGCCCGATGTCAAGGTCCTTCTTCCTGTGTCCTTGTGCGCCAACTGAAGCTACCAGAAATTTCCCAGGCAGCCTATGTAATGAGCTTTCTGCGTGACTATTTGCCCAATTTGCCATACAGAATAAATAACCGCGTGATTATTATACGTAAAATGATGTCAACTAATTATTATTAGAATTGATATAGACAATAATGGCCATGGGTAAAACCTTTATTGTAATTATTATGACATTTTCAACACAGTAGATATAAAGGGTGTAGCTGTAAATTTCTTTTCATTAAAATTCTTTTATATATTCAGCATTTATTAACTTATAATCACAATTGAACATTATTTTGAGCAATTGAGAAATATCGGACTGGCTCACAGGCCCAACAGTGGTAACTTGGTTGTAGTGGGGATTTGATCTAGCAACCTTCTGTCATTTTACCATTACCTAAAATGTTGACCAGTTAACAATTTGGTGCCCCTAAATTCCATACACAATTTATTTACGTTCATTATCATACTTTCATGACAAACCCTATTTAAGCCCCAGTTCTGGGCCTTTAAGTAACCCAGTAAACTCCAAGTCCAGCTTGGTGTCCTTGTATTTAGAACAAAATGCAACATAAATGGGGCTTCTAACAGATTTGGACTCATCAGTGTCTAAACCCTTCTGAATATTACCCAGTAACAGCCTTGGCATTTGCATTTTAATAATGATTTGCAGGTTTGATTAGTTTTCATTTGTGTCCCTGACAGCTTCATTGAAAAAGCTTTGTGTAGCACCAGCGCGTCACCGGCTTGACGGCCTGTTTGGGGAATGATGTATGAACATCTTCAGAGCGGCGCTGAATTATCCCATCTAATGATGCTCCCGCCCCTGATACCCTCCTAATCTTTATGTTCAGACATGATCGCTGATGATGATTCCTCGCAGAATTGAATTTGCGTCTCGGCCAGGTAATTCAGTGCAGCAGTTAATGAAAATAATAGGAAAGTGACATGCCACCATGACATGCGAAGAGTTGACCGTGTCAATGCTCTAAACAGTGAGTATTACTTAAGGCAGGGCTGTATGAAAACAAATGTGGGTGTGTTTTGGCATATCCTATCACGAGGGTGAGAACTGTGATAGATTGCAGTGTCATGTTGATGTCAGGATTAGTTGTATGTGTATTGGGAATCAGGAGGTGTGTATTTTCTCGACTTTCCTTTTGAAATCAGCATCAGTGATGCCATAGTGGTTTTAAAATGTAGATTTTTTAATGTAACTTTTACCATTTTCCACTTTTATATAGTGTCTGCAATGAACACATGCAAATGCAAATGTTTTGTTGATGGGCGTGTGGTGGGATCCATAAGTCAAACACAGTCAGGTTCAAATCTGGGGACTTAGGAAGTCAAAATCTTGGTAATTCTCTTCCAACCAGGGTGCCATTTGTTGCTCTGTGATGTGTCTTGTTGGAGGATCCCACCAGACAGACGATAATCAGTAACTCCAACAGGTATAAGACTCTGAATGCTATGGACGTGTCATAATTATGTATCATAATAACATGAATGCAATATTATGTAGTATATAAAAACACAATTGTGAAATAGTGACAATATGCGGTCTGACTCTTGAACTAATTGCAAACTATTTCTTGTTGGAAAGCAAACCTCAGGCTTTGAACGTTTGCCCCAATGTGACCAAAGCAATTAAATAACGGCATTAGCTTGACCTCAACCACAACCTTGAATCTTACTTCTTACGTCTTTTGGCCAAATTGGTTATCCAGCAGACTGATGAGTTAAATTGGCTATTATACAATTCAATCAAATTTAGACCACTAAGGTCAAATGTGATCTAAATACTATCTGCAGCATTGTATGATGTGTATTATCGTGAATGCGGGCACTCGGTTTTATAAGAAACAATAAGTTAAAGCAATATAATATAATATAATAGTAATACACACTCAGAGTCTGCGGAGAATGATTTTTGCATTTTTTGTACAAGAGCGAATACTCAATTCCTAATGGTTAATTCTCACTATCGTTGCTGGTTGATTGGTTGCAAATTGGTGAAGATGCTTCTCATTCCAGTAGAAGAAGAATCTAATTGACTGAGTAAGTCTACTGAGGAAAACAAAATCTGTATTTGGTGTAGAGAAGAGGCTAAAGTGAGGTACAAGGTTGGGAGGGAGGTATTTTTCATTTGTCGGCTTGATGTAGAATGACTCTTGGGTGTAAACGCAGTTAAATTACAAAAGTAATATTTTTCAAACTATTTCCCAAAGTGCTGGCAGGCTATTGATAAAGACGGCCAGTTAAAGCTGAGCCAAGCGATGGCTCAGTTTCCATCCTATTTCCATTTTTATTCCTTATTCCAGCCTGTACATTAAACAGAGCTTATTTTGCCATGTGTGCATACTCCAATCTTGCTTAACGTTATAACCTTATTCTTTATATTGTGTTGTTTAGGTGCTATAACATCCCCGCAACTGGTGAACTCTATATTCCTAGACACCTTTCTATCAGAACCAGTAAACACCATTAAATCTGAGCTGTTATTGGCTCTGCTACCATCACAACATGTGTGTGTGTGTGAATACACATGAGGCCATTCAAAGCAGATTACATGTAAATTGCCTGCTTCATTTCCTTTACTGTTGCATTGCATTAATGAAGCGTATGAATAAAAAAAACATCAAGAATTCTCAAGTCTTTGTATTAATCGCATAACAACATTGAGCTAAAGATTTCAGAGACTAAAGATTGTTCTTGTTTACCTGTTCTGCTTCGCTAACTAAGCCACAATTACTTCATTAATCTGATAAGAGTCTTTGTGTTGGCTGGCTGACATAAGAGGATAATGATAGATAAAACATGCCCATAGGTGACAGAGACACTTCAAAACCATTAGCCTGGCAGTATAGAAGTGGTACGCATCTGCTCCTCGTTCATATCCCCTAGACAGTCCAGCAGCCTTTGTTTCTGTACATGATCTGTTTTATGGCAGGATGCCTGAAGCCACCTGCAAACACCTCAGAACATAAGGGCAATAAAATGCTTTCAATGCAGGAACTGAAGTGGTAGCATCTATTAACACTCACAGGAATAAAACAAGAAGAAGGCATAAATTCTCTCCATATGTGTAATTTATGCACATATTTGTTTGGCCAGTGGCTATTTCTCTATGGGGTAGCAACTACGCCGAACATAACGGTCGATGGAATGAGAGGACAAGTAGAACCAGCTTCAAGTATTGATCTGCAGGTTGGTACTCAAGTCAAGTGTAAGTAAGTCGGTGAATGACCTTCAGTGTTTGTCTTTTATATTATGACTGTTATGTTTCTGAAGCAGCTTTGGTCTGAATTTGCACAGACTGGTGCATCTATCTGAAAACCCAGTCAGCTGCTTTGCTGCCTACCTAAGCAGCTTTCTAAGTAGTCAGGTGTCTGATCAGACATAAGACATCGTATTAGGAGGCACTACTAGACAGCAATAACAGCAAATACATCAGCACTGTTTTCATTTATGTCAGGGGGCCACTAGCACGCCGGCTAGCATCAACGTTTTGGTTCCTGTCTGGTTCTGTGTGAACCAAATATAGTTAAACTGTTGCATTATTTATTGTCATTTAATCAAATGATACTATAGTGTAGAAATACAGAACCTGCACTTGTAAGTCACTCATATAAGCTTTAAGGAGAAACATTTTCATGTGATGATGCAAAGGAAGCAGTGCGTCAGTGGTTACCTAGTCAACCAAGATATCTTTGCTAATGACTTGGTACAAAATGGAACAATGCTTGAAAGAATGAATGACACAGACATTGATCTTATTATCATCATTAATCTCTATTTTTCTCAACAAAAATCATCAAAAAAAGCAAAAACGCTTCATTCCAACATTTCTCTCAAACTGTTTTAACATTTTATTTGCAATTTCATTGGTTTAGATGAGCCTTTAGGTCATTCTTTATTCAGAATTGTATGTATAGGTAAGAAGTCAACCCTGCTGCTTTGTCTTTATGACCATGTGCAGTTGCCTTGTGAATTGCGTGTCGGTTATCATCGCTGTAGCGGCAATACTCCCACATTACATATTTATTATTCCGAGGGTCTCTCAGCCTGCACTAAGCCCTCTGCTGCCTCCCTCATCCCCCTGACACTCCTCATTAAACCGCCGCTTTCCCAGTCGCAAGATTATCCACCTGCTGCACGTACGCTCCCAGAAACAATCGAAGAAGAGCCGAGTTTAAAAAAGAAATGACCTTGATACACTGACAAAAACATCTTCAAGTTCTCACAGGTGCACATGTCTGATTTTCACAAAGAATATGATGTATGGAAGAAATATGCACATAAAAATTCCAGCTAATATTGTACATTTAACAGGCGGTAAACATTTTCATTATCACTGTTTAAATGCAATGTGTACTCTTAAATCAATTTGCTCTTTATTTCTATGCAAATGATGATATATCTGAGAACGGATGATTTGCAGGAGAGGAGAGAACTGCACAGTGTTTGTGTTATTATTTTCTTTTTGCTTTTTATTACCAAATCGAGTCACATCCACTCATTGTAATCAAGCATTAGGCTGCAGTGCCTATGTTTCTTTAAAAGTATAAAAGTATTTAAGACATTTAATCTTAAATTGAGCCATTTTAACTCAAATGGAAATCAATCTGAAGTTCAAAAATATTATTAAATATTTAGTGTTTCTAAATAATTTGCAAGTCCAAGTAATTAACCGCCAGCCAGAACCATCCTTGTGTGTCCTTACATAGTTATAATAATAATAATAAATCTGATTCTGACTCATATAGCCAATAAAAACAGAATTCCTACTAAATGACAGACATTAAGTCTATAAATAACTACATGACGCTACTTCCATAAATGTCTATTATTAATTGATACAGGCCAGCAGCAATGACCTATGGATGAGTGTATGGAAAATTTCCTAACAGGCCCACGAGGCTACTACTGTACGATAATAACCAGAGCCAGTTACACACAACAGGTCATAAAGGTTTGACGAGACGAACAAATTGAGAGACCTCAGGGCCAAATCTCATTTTACTAACTGTTCTAAACCCGTCCAGTAGCCCCATGAATTCTGTCACAGAATATTCATCTCTGTAGACCTTTGTATTCCTTTGTATTTGGATTCCAGACTCGTCTCTGGCTTCAGGCTGCATCGAATAAATTATCCTAGTGAATTTACTTTTCATTTGGGAGCTAGTCCTCGACACTCGTGGTGTTTTTTCTCTCCTTTGTACCGTGGACGGCAAGAAGAGGAGGTCTTAAAGAGATTTTCTAAAGAGTAGTGAAAGACATTAGTGTGCAGTGCAGGATGAAATAAATGGGAATCACTTTCATACACTTTCTCTCGTACTCTCTCTTTTTCACTTAGGGTATTTTTTCCTCATGCTCTCTCATCTCTGGGCTCAAGGCAGTTTTGCCCTTGCTAAAAAGTAAAACTAAAAGACTCAAATATGACTTTAATCTATTTTATAGCCAGTGATTGGTTTAGCTGGACTAGCAACCAGACATTCAACAATACTGAATAATAACAATCTTACAATATTAACAATAAAACATTTTTTTTGTGTGTGGATTTTTTAGCCAATTATATATCTGTAGAAGCCTAACAGGCCCAACTGGTCTCGTTAAATTTATCTTACCAGTAAACCTTTTTTTTACTTCCTACACATGAGCTGGGACATACTGGAGCACGGTAAGTCTTGTTACGTAGTTTTATTAATAAAGTATCAAGTAAATGCTACAGTGTAAATATAGTAAGTTGAGCTTAAGAGAGTTGATTCATCTTGTTGAATTGTTTTAATATAATTTTTTTTCTTTTACCTTTTTCTTTTGACACCTGATTTAACATTATCCCGTTAAATGTTAACACCAGAATCCCATCAACAAAAATGGTGTCGCAATATTTTTTGCCAGACAGAATCTTCGGTTGTCTGATCTATTGAAATGGTTCCCTTTATTAATTACGGTCCTGGTGTGTATTCTTGCTTTCGGTGTAATTCCACCCCTCCTTCGGGAAATGGAAGGTTTATGTCTGGTAAAATTTTAATTAAAGTGCGTTTGTTCACACCTGTTGAGCATCCGGAAGGGACATTTCAGTAAATAAACTTCATTACCCACACAGGCATGAGCTAAACTCTAATCAGCATCTTATTCATGCTCATCCAAGTGTCACAGCCTCTCCTGTTCGGTTGGTGGAACGCCAAACCTGAAAGGTTATTTATTTCTCCACTGGAAACCTACTTGATAACATAACGAGACTCTTACAGCTTCCTTTTCTCTCTGGATATCGACCAATCTATTTCAAAGAAATCAAAAGCACATGAGAATGTTTCGCTTCTTGTTGCATTGTTTTAATATTGTTATTTTCTTTTACCTTTTTCTTTTGACTCTGTGTGTCTGCGGCTTCCAACTGTCAGGAATTCAGACAGGGCTGGGGTACGTCCGCAGCTTGAACACTGTAGCCGAAGCGATTTCTATCTCTATGGAAATGGTTTCAGAGCAGGACTTATTTTCCCTCCGATGTGGAGATGTGACTGCTTTAAGGTGGGAGAAAATGGATTCCAGAGGACAGGCGAGAACAAAGAAGGAAGGGATGATTGCTGAGCGGCATTGCTGGTAGATACGGCAGGATTGTGTTCTTGCCGATAACCCCAATGCATCTCTGATATAATGGGCAATCCATTTAAATAGCCTTATCTAGACTTCCTTGTAGATGCTCACTGGTCCGACTGTGCAGGGCGTGAATGAGAACGGTGGGAGGAGAGTTGAGAAAGATGAGAAGGGTCATTGAGCATTATCATATAAATGACCATATCGGACACAAATAAATCAGCCTGGTGTGAGTGTGTATCTGGACATGAATTTGGAACATGGGATACATTCATGTCGTCCGAATCTTGTAATATTGTCATGAGTGATATTAATGCCCATCAAGTGTCGAAGTGTCCAAGCAAGTCCAAGCCTAAATGCCATCATGTGACCCTTGACCCGGCCGCACAAAAGGTGATGCTTTACTAAAATCCAACTAAATCTGACTGCAAGCACCTTCGCTGTCATTTCAAATGTCTGAACACCGGTGAGATGACAGATCAAGAAAGAGACGACTTTCATTACAGACAGGAAAAGGATGGCAGCATCTCCAGTGGCGCTGCCTTCATTAACCTGTATTTGTTTAACGAGCCGCTGCTGTTTCCAGTCTGGCAATTAGCAAGTCCCTTCCAAAGCCGCTCTTGCGCCAATCAAACCTGCCTCGGTTAATATGCATGAGAGCGAACATCCTTCTGGCACTCACTCTCTCTCTCTCACCTGGGTCGGTGGTGCCCTTCGTGCCCCCGGTTCCTTTGAGCAGTAACTCTGCAGTCCTGACATGTGGGCTCAGGGTGGCTCCAACATCGCTTCAGGCTCGCTACAGGCACTCTTTCCAAACTAATTGTGTGAGTGAGTGGATTTCGCAGAGACTCTTCATGGATAAATCGTACAAATAAAGCAGAAATGAAGCCTGGCACTGCGGGTGGACTAGGGGCTTGGAGCAGAAATATATTTCCGAAAGCATTTAGGCCTCATTTGTTACGGTTGCATAAGTATTGCTATAGCTAAGCGCTACTGTTGCTGTTACTTTTCTTGCCTTCTAATAAAAGTCTTCGTGCTTGCAGCAGTTGAAAACATTTTCCATACATAGTTTAGTCACAATAATATGACCACTTCATACTTACGATGGCTGAAGTGCAAATGCTCATGATGGAAGTCACGTTACGTGAGTTAGCTTGACAAATCTAAAGTGAAAATCTAAGGCAGTCCTTTTTTATTCATCCATGCTGACAGATCACGTCACCCATACACACTGGTTATCTTCCCAGGTGCACATGGGGTCCTTCAGTTAAATGACGACAAATAATATCGGTTGGTAATACTACCATGATCAACTTGTTCCCCAAATTAGAACCCTGAATGAGGATATACTGTATATATGTCCAACGGCAGAGGTAAGGCAAGTTTATTTGTGTATTCGCTTACATACACAGTGACAATTTAATTCAAATCTATCAAGTCAAGTCAATTTTAACTGTATAGCACAATTAATAATAAACATTGCCATAATGCAGCTTTACAGAGTTTAAGACCCCCAGAACAAAGACCCCTGATTAAGCTGAAAATGATTGGTTAATATGACTTTTGGAGCTTGTGAATAAGCTGTTAAAAACTTGCCTCTGTCCTGACGCTAATAAGAAGGCTTGACAAGCTGTTTGTATGGATGAATTCAGGTCAATCACAGAATCGGTCAGTTAGTTAGACAGACATTGTAAAGTTCTCTCTTGCTTGTCCGAAGGTCAATAATGAATCTCGTTTCTTTTGAGTTCTGACTGCTGACCAAAGCAATAAATTCACAGATCCTGGTCAGATATCAGACCTTGAATGGCCCTGAATGGCTCCTCAGACCACTCGCAGTTCAGCTCTGTCAGCATTGATGCACAGAATGGATGAACATAGATACCCCCGCCCACAATCCCCCTTCTCCTTCCCAGTCCATCACTGGCCGAGGGTCAGAGGGTTTTGTTCTATATAGTGCTATCACACACACGAATGACAGAATAAACATTCTCTTCTACTCACTCACTTCTGGAAGCTTTGGGTTTTGCTTAAGATGTAACAAACCCCAGGTAGGCTTTTTTAGTTAAGAAAATGTTCTATAGTCCATATGCCTGATGAAACGGTGTCTGCAGGTGGTAAGTCTACTGTGTATCAGACAGGAATAAGATGTGTGGACTGCTGGGAAGCCTGAGGAGGAATGAATCGAAGCTGAAGGGCATGCAGACATCGTGCAAACGGGGTGATCAAAATGTGCCATTATAAAGTGACCACTACAGTAGCTAATTGAACTCATTTTAACTGTCATTGTAATGTATTTATTTTACATAAACAAGCTTTAGGAGGAATTAAGAGGGACTGGCACTCGACCCTCTACCAAATTAAAGCAAACAACAACATTTATCATGAATTAAATTAGAAATGCAAAGTAGTGTTATAAATGTTTCTACAAATGCTGAGTAGTGTTATTAGTGCTCTCATGTTTAGCTTCTTACTAATGCTGAGTAAGTACTGTAAGTAACTAAGTAAGTAGTTTTTTTTGCAGAAGTAAGGAGTATTTCTGGCAGGAAGATTTTTTTTTACATACAGATACCCATAGAAACAATTCTATCCTCCTCCTAATCATCTACTGACCTTATTATAGTTCTCTCTCGCTCACGGCTGTTCCTGTTATGAGTGGCCTCAGTGATCCGCATCATTACTCTGGTGTGGTTTTGAATGCATACGTTGGATGCCCTTCCTGACACAACCCTCCCTATTTATCTAGGATTGACGCATCACTACAAATCACTGGCTTCTACGTCCGTGGTGGCTACGTACCCACAGGGCAATTCAGAGTTTCTCCGAATTAAACTGACTGTGTGATTTTGGACTGCGAGAACAAAACCAGAGAAAGTGAAAGTCAAGATCATCCAAGCAGATGTCTGGAGAACATGCAAACTTTGCATGGAAGGAACTTGGACAGACAAAGCCGGGGATTAAACCCAGGACCTTTGTGCTATGTGTTATTATAATTGTACCCACTGTGAGCGTGGATTTTAAATAAGGAGGTGGTTAAACACACTAAGAATAAATAACAGAAGGAAATAAGGAAATAACATTGATGCAAAGTCGTTTTACTATCTGGATACATCAATGTTTTCTAAATTTGGGGGGGTTATTTTAAATTTACAAGAGGATAGTGTTGAAAATTGTGCCATAAATTAGGACCGTATCACCATTAAGTGCATTTTAAAACGGATGTAGAAACAGAAATCCGAACAGTTCGATGAATTCGATGGATTGGTGTTGTTTGCCTCACCCACACCCCCCTCATTTTCCCAGGATGAGGTGTAATGATGTGGCTGGATGCTGTTGCGTGGGGAGCGAGTGGATGCTGCAGGTCGAGACGCGCGCTTCTCCCCACAGATACCAAGATTCTCTTTCTATTCCAGACCCTCCAACCAGTCTGCAGGTCGGTCATTAAACCCAGTGCACAGAACGTTTCCTGGTTTGGGATTTTCTCGGGATTGTTGGGCTAAATTCTGCGCTGTTTTGCACGTTGTGTTCCGGCGTCATTTGCGCCGTTTGGTGCGGTTAACGCGCACCGGTTCTGACCAAAAGCCTCTCAAAGGAAGGAGCGCAATGGAAGAGCGGGACTTTTCTTTCTGAAATATAGACATAAAGAGACCGGAATTAAGTAGCAGGAGGCTGAAACACATTAAGGTAAGATTTGCTTATTTGCCCACTCAAAGTTCCTGTTGGAATCGACGCGCTTTGGCGCAGGTTGGGAATTACGCAGAAAGTTTTGAATGTGCCATTAAAAGCGCGACTTACAACAATAGTCCCTAATAATTGCACATCTTACAACTTGAACTTTGCATTCATTCGTTCAAAAGAAAAGCAGTTGATTCTGGTCAGGGTCGCAGTGCGTTTGGTGTGAGGCAGAAATGCGCCCAGATCACAGATTTATTGCATCACGTTTATTGTTTATTTATTTATTAGTTATGTCCATTTAACCAGACCGTCTGTCTTATTATGTGAGGAAAGCCGTACAAGTACAGTCCAAGTAACCAGAAGGTTCCTGGTTCATCACTGCCAGGTTGGTGCTATTGGACCCTTAAGCAAAGCTCTTTACCCTAAATTGTAAATGACTTTTAAAAAGATATAAAAAGTTCTACATGCTACATTAAAACGTACATATAAATGAAACCGGAACTCCCTGAGGAAACCCATCCAGACTCCAATACGTAGACTGTTTTAACTTGGAATCAAACACAGAACCTTCTGGATTTTTTATTTACACTTAATAAAGATGTAAAATCTACTAAATCATTCATACACACTTGGTGACAACATTGGCAAACAAGTAAACCCGATTCCAAACTTTAATTATCAAACTCACATTTATTCTTTGAAATAAATCTCTATGGAAACTAAAGTTATGACAGTTCTTATATCACTTTATATGGATTTTATAGTAAAACCTTAATTGCCTCCCTAGAGAACCTTTTATTTCGGTTGGTGCTACAAAATGAATGAATTCACACCATAAAGAGAATTCCTCGCCGACATTTATAGCAGGAAATAATTCATCAGTTTGTTCTGGTTCCAGTGAAACTTGTTAAAGGTCTATTAATTAAAAGGTTAATTAGGAACCGAATATGGCTCCTCTGTGGCGTTGCTGTGAGGAATCTTTATTACTGTTGTTTTCGGAATGTAGACAGATTACAGACTTTTAATTCCCCCCACTGAGGTTCAGGGTTTGTAATGGAACCAAGAGTCAGATGGTTGATGAAAATGAATGTATTCAGTTTTGGTCCTGGTGTTTGGTGGCTGGCTTTGTTTTTTCCTGATATTTCCTAATATAATACTAGTGGATGTAAATGCTTGTGAATGAATGAGTAAACGATTCCTTGCAGGTAAAATAATCCATACTGCTTCTGGAATATTCTTGAGATCCACCACAAGCTTTACCAGCACTTGGTGTTTGCTTAATATTAATATGTTTCAGCTAATTTATACATTGTTGTATAAGTAAGAATAATGGAGCGGTATATCGGTCGATAGCAACAAGGTTCTGGGATTGATTAATGGCTTGGGTCTTGTCTGTGTGGAGTTTGCATGTTCTCCCTGTGTATGTGTAGGTTTTATATGGTTTCTTCTAGTTTCTGTCTGTATTTTAGACATGCCAGGTCAGAATAGTGTGTGTGTCTGTTTCTCCTGGACTAGTGAGTGACCCGTTAAGGGTGTTTATAAGTTTTGACATTTATCCATTAGTATTTTACTGCTTTTTATTTTGATGTTTTTAGATGGTGGTTTACACTCACGGCTTTTAAATCTACTTTTAGACTTGCGTTACATCTCGTAAATCATAGTGGGACCAGATTTCCACAAAACATATACGTATGTCTACGTACTGTGATTGTTATTTATTCTGTTTTACTTACTCACATGCTAATGAAGAACCCTTAAGTGACTTGCTTCGATTTGCCCAACAGTTAGGAAACACGAGTGTAAGTATCTCTCTTTTAATACAGTCGGCATATTTCTTTTTTATATTATTTGCCCACATTGATTCACTATTGATTTTAGCTGAAGTGTGCCTGAGTGATGCTCGCATGAATTCCTCAATCCTCTGTGAAAAAGAGCCGAGAGTCGATCCGTCTGGTGGGAGTTTCTTCAGCTTGAGTCTCTGATTGCTGGTGCTTGAATGGTTCAGGCATTATGGCTCATCATGGTCCGAATATTTAGTGTTCAACAACAACAGTTTTCCTTTTTACAAGACCGACAGTGCATCTTGTTTAATGTGTCTCATAGTGGCAGGAATAGTACCAAAGAATGAGCCAAAAATGTGCATGTCATGTTCATCTTGTGCTGGTGGTAGTTACAAGTGCTACATGTAGCATCTATATTCAGGCATAAAGATCAAAATGAATCGGATAAGTGCCAAATCACTTTATATATATTATAGCTCATTATAGGCAGCAGTGGACTAAGAAGATCTAAGCCACAAACTTCCCACAGGTTGCACAGAGGCCAAAACTCATTAGCTTCTGTCTTACTGGCAGGTTGCCAGTCCTCATGCCAAGGTCCCAAACGGTTTGGCAGTTTCACACAGAAATTCACAAGTTCTCCTAAAGGAATCCTGGTGCCCTTCTGACACCGTAACCTGTGATGCAAGAAACCAATGAGCGAGTTTTCCAGCATCACCATAGTAACATTGTGCACCAGTCTTTCACAGTTAATAACTCACAGCAACAGAGATGCAGAAAATAATCAGTAATGAATCATCATTGGACTCTAAAAACACATTACTTGCCATACGATTGTCAAAAAGCGGTGCAGCCGGGTAACCCAATGTGTGTGGACTGGAATCACACGTTACACTGATAAAATGCTCAGTGAGGTCTCATTAATTGACGGTCACGAATGTTAATAGAACACTACATATAAAACTGGGGCTGGTTCAATACCAATTTTTTATGTCTCCTACTGAATCTGCAATTTTTGCTAAATCTGCCGGTACCTGTTCCAATCCAATACTGATGCTTCATCTCGTAAAGAAACAAGCCGTACTTTAAAATAGTTTAAAAATAATAAAGACATTGGAGCTGTTTTATTTTAGCAGATTTGATTAATATAGATTAAAGTTTGTGTAACAATGAAGATAGTTTTAGATGAATGTGTTTTGTGTGACTCTGTTACTTTGAGAGACTGGCAAGACACTGAGACACTTTTTTTTAGCACTGTCACTTTATAAATACTCGGACATTAATGGACACTAAGTCACTTTAATAAACAGTCTATTTAAATTATATATAT
>JAOUQU010063823.1:0-16683 GCA_028566735.1 Ammoglanis amapaensis
CAGAACAAAGTATTCAATGAGAATATTTCATTCATTCAGATCTAGGATGTGTTATTTGAGTGTTCCCTTTATTTTTTTGATGTTTACAGTTGGTCAGTCTATTGAGAGACATGAAGAGAGGATTCACATGTATAGCAAGATTATGTTCATCTGCAGTCTGGATTTGTTGCAAAGGGAGTTGAAAGTGCTGAATGTAGAAGTTCAGCTCACCACACGCAGGGAGCAATAGAGAAGTCAGTCACTGCTGCTGTGACGTTACATCACCTCCTACTAAATAGAGATATTTGTGAACAGAAAATGCACGATGACGAAAAACATTAGGACCACCTGGTCAATTTGCTGTCGATTCAGCCCTGAACCACCAATGCAATCCTCTTGAAGGCGTACCAAAGTGTCTGCTAACAGAACATTGCCAACACAAACATTAGCTTCCAACCTGTAGTGTGTTTTAACTGGAGATCATTTAAGTTGATCAGACAGTGAATAAGTGTTCACCTGGCCATTAACATCAGAGTTGTGAAACATGATGGTGGCACAATTGTGCAACAGAAATGCAGAGGCTGAGACACACGAAAACAACCAATGACAGAAATTTCTAGAAATGCACTTGTATCTCTTTTTATCGAAATAAAAAAAACCTACTTGAATTTAGATACCCAAACATGGTCTTGCAATAACACCTGGGCTATTCTTATCTTTTCATAATAACCCCTACAAAAATATCTTACTGTATGTGTGAGGACACGTGGGGAACCTGAAAATAAGACTTGTGCGAGACTTTATCCCACAAACTTTCAACCTTCTGTTTGGTATGGGAAAGGCAGAGCTTTTTAATGTTTATCATTAGACATTTCAACAGCGGTTGTTTTTTCCTGTTTAAAGACTTCAGTCCACAAATTCTGTTCTTCAGTACAAGCTGACACCATCATTATATTGATAATAGATTATTTAAAACAGATTGTAAGTCTATTAGTCTACTGCTCCACTCACATCTGCTCAAATATGATCATGCTTACGTTGATGAACAGTGTTTTTTGGATGCCTGGTATCAGTCATTTTTACGAGTAGCAAGAGGGCAGTATTAAACCTGATACAGATGCTGTTGGTGGTGCGGGCCTACAAATATTTGTGAAAAGCCTCCTCCGGAACACACAAATTTAGAATGAGATACCTTTTAACATGACACTAAACTGCATGGAATACACTAAACAATAATACAATTCAGAGCAAGTCTCTAAACATCTTAAAATGATAAAACAACTAAGTGCAAGGACATGCACACACAATCAGAATCACAGCGTAATTTCGCCGAGTAAATACATAAAAACATTTACTCACACTGAACTGAGGGGTATCATGGGTAGTACTGTCACCATAGTTCTCCCCAAAACAGTCACCAAAGGGCAGAAGGAGACCCATGGCCAGGATGCGAGAGCAAAGCTTTTCTGCTTCCTCTTCAGACTCTGATCTCTCCTGCTGCTGAAAGAACTTCTCCAGCAGAGTTCGGCCTGGAAAGAAAGAAAATACAGACACATAATTACAAGTATAAGGACTAGCAATTAAAAGATGGTTTGTTCAAGTCCCACCAGTGTCTCTTTCGACATTTAGACGACACCGTTACATGTTTTGTTCATGTCATGTTTACCCACAAAGATACAGGGAGAACATACAAACTACACACAGAAAGAACTCTGCATCACCTGAGGAATTAAACTCAGGATCTTCTGCTACAGTTGAACTAAACATGTTTTGGCAGTTATTAGACACAGTATTTATTTGAGGTACATTCAGTGGTAGCTTAAATATCTAAATTATGCAGCCAATCAGAAGGTTCATGGTTCAAAACCCACAAAGTTATCAGTTTGTGCCCTGTCTGAACACTTCACTACTCTATAGCTTGAACGTAACCTGTAATAACTGATACTGGAGAAAAAAAAGACATGCAAAAGTAGTAACAGCTCCAACTAATTATTAACTGTGAAAATATTGGTTACTTGTTATTCTTTTGGTACACTTGGTTATTCTTTTCAGGGAACTCGAACTGTGCCAAAACTGAAGCAAAAAACACTATAAAAATCTGGATTACCCGAATTATTTTTAACTATAGCTCATAAACTATTTTCACTTTAAATAATGTGCAAGCGTAAATGCTTACATTATTATAATACCCAGGATTTGTTTGGACACTAGATTCAGCAAAGAGTATTCGAGAAATTGGGTGTTAAATATTCAATTATTAAAATGTTTACCAGGTTATACAAGCTAATTGGTGCTTTAAAGTTTATTCATTTTTCCGAAAATACCAAAATTTTACACTTGCCGAAAAACACAGAACGGGGACAAATGCATTATCTATTGCCAACTTCTGATGTAGAATAAAATTCAAAAAAAGATGTTTTTGTATGTGCGCGTATTATACTATGGCCAACAGTGCATGTTATTGACTTCATGGCAGAGGCCGCAGACTGATGGAAATGTAAACGCGGGCCACAATTAGCCACCGGGTCAGACTTGTATAATGGACGCGCATGACGTACAAAGTACAGTAACTTTTTTTGGCAGACCTGCCATCCCATGCCCATTTTATTTAGCGCACACCACTCGACCTGTGAGAGGTGGTTTGTCAAAATAGATTTTATTGCCATTTTCAATTCAAATGCAAAATATGTAAATAATCGTGACTGTCATATTTTAACAACATTTTGCACTACTATCACTGTGGGAAAAAACTGAGCTGAAAAAAAGGGGTACTGTAATAATGAAAAACAAGCAACCATGCGGGACTCAGACGGCAGCATCTGGGGTTCAAATAAGCAGTGACATTCCATAACAACAACAAAGACAGTTACTCTGTGTAAATAAAAATACAAACATTCAATAGTACAAATGGCATTTTGATGATGGTGGTTATAATCAGCTTTTTTAAGCATTAGTGAGAATTGCAAACACGCCGAAACCTGCTATATGTGACGAGTGCATGAATGAGTCACTTTGCTGCAATGAGCTGCTGTTTGAGAGAGAAAATGATGCAGCCCTAAAATACCCTGACCTTCTACTCTGCCGGTACTAAAACAATTCTCTAAAAATAAACGTATATTTAAAGCTAAACTTGGCTGGAATCTCGATGAAAACTGCTGACAGTTGAGAGTAAGACACACAGATAGAACAGCGTGATATTTGTTAGCACACCAGCATTGAGACACTGAATTCGTGAGTTTGAAACTCACTACAGCCACCAGAAGGCTATGCGGCTTCCAGTGAGCAAAATTGGCAATAACCAAAGCAAAAACTTTACAAATAGACAAATAGATTCTGCACAAACAACATTAAATGTTCTGCAGAGATTGGGCACTTTGGTCAATAAAATCTAACATACATGAATAGACAAAAAAGGTGACAAATTGCAAAAATACACAAATATATTAAACTAAAGTACTGGATAGATTTTCAGGCCATTGCTTCTTTTTGGTTAAACCATAAATGTATTATACTACATAGACCAGGGGTCACCAACGTGGTCGCCCGCAAGGACCTCATGAGTCGCCCGCAGGCCCGTTCTAAAAATAGCTCATCATAGTGACAGTTACCAGCGAGCTGCATTAATTTTTTGGTTGCTATGATTTTTAAAATGACACTTGCATTAGTGTAAATTAGAAAATGACAATATATGTAATATATTGTAGCGATCACTTAATGTTATGAGTTATGTGTTTGTTTAAATGTTATGGGTGCTCTGTTCACATGTTTTAGTTATTCCCTTAGGGAGGAGCCTAGTGCAGGTGTGTAGGGAGCGAGAGAGTTTTTGGGAGTGAACCGGTGTGTGTGCGCTCCGATGTTCCGGGCGATGCTACGAGGAAAATGATGGCGGAAATGTAACTGCGAGTTATCCGAAGGTGTTAATAAAACTGGACTTTTGTTTACACCCGTCTCATCCTTTCCGCGCGACCCATGGAGGTTACAAAATATAATTATGAATTATTTATTATAATTAATTATATAATTGTTATTGTGACATCAGAAGTGTGTATCAAACTGGTCGCCCTTCGCATTAGTTGGTACCCCAAAAGTAGCCCTCAGTTTTAAAAAGGTTGGTGACCCCTGGTATAAACTATATACTATGGCAGTACAAATGTGGTTACTGGCTAAGTAGAGAATTAATAGCGTATATTATTTATGTTTTTAAAAAAAATCATTTCCATTTGTCTACTAAATGTACTGCGTTGTATTAAATACAGATGTGATTATTAATTTACCTCATGTTTATTATGCTGATTATAGTAATTAAATATTCATTAAAGTGCAGCTTTAGAATTTATAAGGAATTCCAAAAATGTCGGTGACCTCTAAGTGAAATATGAGTTCACTGTCAAGCATTTGTTAATCAGTAGGTATTTATATTATAGTTTCAAGGCACCAGAATTTTTATGATTTATCAAAAGGCTAACTTAAAATGAGAACTCCAAATATCACCCAGAATTTATATTGGTTTAGTCTGCTCTAAAATACAAATTCTACTAAAGTTAGCTCATTAAATCACTTGAGCCTTCTTTATTAAGCACCATAAGTACATTGTGAATATGATAATAGACATCTTTTAGCCTACTTTCATTTTAAAAATACATATCAAAATTTAGCCAAAATAATGGCCAAATAATAAAGAGTTTTTATAAAGAAAAAAGATCCTACTTCTGAATAATTTTTTATTTTGAGATTTATTTCTATGCGAGACCCCTAACAAAAACCAAATGTGTTTTAAGCATACGTTCACCGGGCCAGCTGTTGTAGTAACTTTTCTACAGCCAAAGTTGCCATTCACATGTTTTAATAATAACACACAATTGCTTATCATGGTCGTTTGCTGTTTATTAACTGAGCTGTAGTGGTACTTTAATATCTGTGGGAACTTTTGTGCTGGAAGCTCCCTGTAGCAAGTCTTGACTCACATGAAGTTTCTTCTGTAGTCTGGTACAAATACAAAAGAAATAGTTGACATTGTTTGGTCAGATGTAAGTTAATGCTTTCAGCTTATTTTCGCGCTCATGGCCTACTCATCCTTACATATTATTAGTAGGCAATGATTAGTATTATTAGTATTGCCTACTTATACGGAAGGACTTTGGTGAGTAGGCCATCAGAGCAATAATAAGTTCAAAGCATTAACTAACATCTGACCAAACAATGCCAACTGGCAATGGCTGAATAGATTTTGATTTGAGTAAAAACAATAATTGGGTTAAAGGCCTCACAGTAATGACCAGTAATGAATGCAATCATGGAGTAAGTTGTGTATGTACTGCAGGCACTCCAGAGTTTAATCCTTGTCCTTTAAGTTTCAACTTGCACCTGGCCACTCTCTGTGAGAGGGTTCAGGTACGTTCAGATCTGCATATCTGAATCATTTGTTTCTCCTGAAAAACTCAGATTAAAATTGAATTCGTTTCCACCATAATTTTAACATATTTTTGTCTTATATTAAATAACCAACATTAAATTTATTACTTGCCCCCACTGCTATAAATCAAGGTCTCTTGCATGACCACCAACCATTATGCAACTGTCCAGAGCCACCATGCAATGTTGAATAAATAGGCTTTGAGCCAGCTGAGCTGTTGAGCAACAGGTGAAATCTTCTTGTGTCTATATTAAGCCCTTTCTAAAACTTTTGAGGCAATGCCAAGAGGATGTATGGTAAATCAAACTCAGAACTGCAAAAACAACAACAATAAAAACAACCTGTTATTGTTTATAACAGCACCGACATAAAAAAAATACTTTCACACAGTTAAAACTAGAAAGACATGAGCAGATGCAGCAAGTCGTTTTTACAAAGCATATTTAAAAACTGTGCATTAGCTAATAATATATTTCATTTTCCTAAAACGTTTGAAGTTTGAATCCAAGAGTTAATTGGTCATGACTGAAGTTCCGTTTCACCTTACTAGGTACCGCTAGGGCTACCCACCTACCAGGCATGTGTTCTCACTGCTGCATTTTCAATAGTGTTTGTTTGTGTGTGTTTCCATGCATGGATTGGGCTATATGCAGAGGAATTTCATTATGTGTAAAAAAGCACAATGGTGAAAAGATAATTCTAAATTCTAGATGCCCTCAGATTTTTAAAAATCTACAAAAAGAAACTTTAAGTAAAAACGAATAATTGTTTTTGTCAAGCCTTTTTTGCATATTGGTCACAACAACTAATAACATGCATTAAAATGCTCTCCACTAGTGTGGTTGACACATTTTATCAGAGTATCAGGGATCTTTGTTTTAATCATGCTTGGTGTTATTTGTCTGGATTTGGTGCATTGGTCCGTTTGTTAACTGTACACGTATGAATGCTGCACCTGAAACTTATTCAGTGGTGTTATTTGACGTGTGTGAAGTGTCAATGTGTTTATATTATTAGTGAGGTGGGAAATGTGGAGGACGTCCGCTCTCATTGTCGGACTGAAACTCGGTTCTCCGTTTAGTGTGTTTGGAGGCGGTGCTGCTCTGCATATATTAACCGCTACTGCAGCGAACATCGACACTCAGACTCTCAGTTTCTGTAGACATTAACTGGAGGGAACGACTCTCGAAATCGGATCCTACATTGGACACGACCCCCGGTTACCGGTTCAGAACCTTGGATCTCTGAAAACAACGTAAGGATTGTGCTGTTTTATTGCTTCGCAAGAGACTTAAGTATACTTTACTTTCGCAGTTCCAAGTCAGTGTGGGTTTAGAAGTGAGGGTTACATAGTTTTGACTAAGCGCTCCGTGTATGTGCTAAATTTACGTCTAAATGTTGGCTACTAAATGAAACATCTCAAGATAAAAATGGCACTTTTTCATTTATTGTAAATTTGTTCAATTCAATACGCACACATTGCTCGCGTTTGTTCATATTGGTCTCAATAACGACTATTCTATTAGGAATGCACTATAGGTCACACAGGAATTTCTCGCTGAAACTAAACAGGACCAAATGTTGTCTGAAACGGAACGTTTAGAGTTAGAATTGACTTTTATAGCTTATGAAACTTATTACTAAACAGCTCATTTATAGTGGGTTACATAATACCTAGAAACAAGATAAAAGTACACCCTGTCAGTCTAAAACACTCTCAACCACTCACAGATTTAGGTTGTTTATAGTTGATGAAGTTGCATGATTTCATTTTTCTATAAGAATAAACCTCAGCAAGTTCTTTTTGCACAATTGTTTCCCCTCTAGAGGTTTATTTTTAAGTTTATTTAAGTTCAAGTTATTTAAGTTGAAGTTATTTAAATTCAAGTAATATTTGTATTCACTCTCATTGTTTATTTTTTTCTTAAATGTATTGTGCCGATCTTAAAACAAACAAAGAAAATCATAAAAAATAGATCTACATACCCCTTCATTTCTCAGAAAAAAATTAGAAACATGTTTTAGAATTTTTTTTATAAATGTTTTATTTATGAAGCAAGTGGACTTTAACTGCAGCTTCAACATAATTATGCATTATGTAAATTAAGTAATAATATTTTTATCATAATTATTCAGAATAGTAAAAATTATTTATTATTATTTTGGAAACACGTTAAATATTAGCTATTGATAAATATGTAATAGTCTTACAGATTAATGTTGCATTTCAGCCAAAACCTTCATTTAGGTTGTTGTTCTTTTTCTGTTCTATTAGACTGACATAACCACTGTACAAACTATTTTGTAGCAGTATACAATTCTTTAGTTTGCATCATGTAATGCATTTTTACATTTGAATGATCCAAATATATTCACATGATTAATGTTGTTTTATTTATTCCCCTTATTTAACTTTAATTTTTAGTCTATTTTGGTCATGCTGCATGGTTTATATATTTAATGGATGCAGTTGTCTAAGTTACAACCTTTGGGAATGATTATACACTGCAAAAACATATATGTATAAAAAAATTGTTTTCAACCTTCTTCTATTTTTTGTAGCCACCCTATCCCACATAGATTTATCAAGCTGTTTTAATTTATATTTGGATACATTATCTTTTGCATCAATTGATTAATATTTGCAAATATTATTTAACCCTATTGTTAGCTTGTGTGGCCTAGCTTTATTGCGTTACCATACTGACCAGCCGGGCGTCAACAGTGAGAATTTGCTGGGTCTGGGGGGTTGGGATGGCAGAAACACTGCCTTGCAGTCTGTGTTTAATAGTGAAACTAGACCCACTATGACCCCGATTAGGATAAAGCTGTTGTCGTGGAGTGGGACTCATATGAGCACTGATTTTACCTCGTGAGGCTTAGTTTTTCACCCCATGTCAAATTTGTAATGCCAGTTGTTTTCTAAAAGTTGCAGCACATGGCATTCATTTGTTCTTCAGATTTCTCTTTTTTCCAATGTGACAGGTCAACTGTTGTGCTTGGGAGTGGGGCTGCCTATCTGGTATAGCTGTACTGTTGGGTATTTCTGTGAAAATATTTCAGTTCAAAGTAATTGTTATAATATAGTATTTTCCTCTACTATAATTATTTTATTTTGCGAGACCAAATGCCTCTGCTCGTTGAAGAAAAACAGTACTGAGTTTCAAAGGGCTTTAGGATAGAGAGGGAAAGAAAAGAAATAGACAGACAGAGAGAAAGAGAGAGAGGGTACTAAGGGTGGGGCACAGGAGAGGGATTGAGCCAAGAGTCGCCATGTCCACACAGGGAGTTCTTTGTGCCTTGAGGCTTGGGGGAATCAGGTGAGGGCACTCACCGTATTTAAGTGTAAACACAAGTTTTACGATGAGGTGGGTGGGTGACAGCATGCTGAACCACCATTTTTTATTGCACCTGATGAGCCAGGTCGGACTTTGACGTCACTCACTTTGATTCCCTCCAGTAAGACTCAAGAGCTGTAAAAACAATCTTGTAGTTGTGCATTAAGAGCAGCTGGGTCACATTTCTCTTAATGTTATTAGGCTTAGGTGCTAAAACTGTTTTATGCTAAAAAAGAAAAAAAAACAGACAGTTGATCTGGAATGAACCTAAACAGATTATATTAGTAGATGGCTGTTCAGCTGGACTGGATTTTTACAAAGGCAGGACTTTCCAGTGAAATCTGACACTTTGTTATAAATTCTTTGTAAGCAACAAAGTAGGAAGTTACATTGGTTCTGTTTAGGAGGTTTGCTGTCCCTGCCCACACGATGAAGTGACATGAGTGTCCAATAAGTGTCCTCTTATTTATCTGTTGTGCTCCAGCTTGGCAAATTATACTTATTTCTAATTATACTTTACTATATTATCTTAACCTCTACCATACTCGGTTTGGCATAGCAAAGCTTTTTGTCACTGTCTAACCTGAATAATAATTTTGCAGACAATGTAAATTAGATCTGTATTTCTAAACTAATTCGTGAGATTATAAAACTGAGATCTGACTTTTACCCTCATCCACCTAACTGGCATTAGGTCTTAGTTTTCTGCTTCAAAAAAGCAAAACAAGGCTTTTTCAGTCTTAACCATTTACAGTCTAGACTAGAATGTAAACTCACTTTATTCACAATAAAGTCTCTTCAAGCCGCTGATAAAACTTAACGTGCCTAAAACCTGTTAGTACAGCCTGTGTTTTGGTTATTTGAATAAGGTATTAGTATGAGCATATACAACATAAACATCCTAAAATTTGCCATTTGGTCCCTTAAAATACTGGTGCTTGTCTTTCTTCATTTCTATGCTCTCTCTAAGCTATAGGCTTTATAAAGCTCTCAGCGCAGACCTATCTATAAATCATTTAACACCTACTGTAAGCAAGATTGGATCCTGTTGTATCTAAAACCTACAATGCTCTTTGTTTTTTGTTTTATTAGGAGTGTGATAATTTGGCTAAAGATAGAATAAAACTGATAACAGTCTTAACTGAGGATTCTTTGTTTTTATACTTTCACGTGTGGTATTTGCAACTTGCTCTCAAATAGTTTTTTAGCCCCTGATAATTCTTTTCTTTGATCGTTTATCTGTGCTTGTATAAAAACAGACAAGCTATTGATAGATTATGAGCAAACTAGTAACCCTGAAAAGTGGCCTGCTGTAAAACAACAGTCTAAAAGAAATTCCTTGTAACCGCATGAGGTCTTGCCCTATGACCCGCCACATTGGCATGTCTAAGATTTTTCAGATTCTGCTTGTTGTCTTTTAAAATAAAGTTTTTTGTTAAACATTTTTCGTTCATTGCGACTTGTGTTCCTTTGCCAGCATATATAAGTCACCAATATATGTTTTCTGTTTTAGACCTGCAAGTTCCAGAGACCCACTATGAGTATGAACATGAACGAACTGACAGATTTGCTGGATATGTTGACGGAACAGAATTTCTCTTTCCTGGATGAGAATGGCTCTCACGTGGAGACGGTGGTATGCCAAAGCTCTTTTAGCCAGCATGCCATGTTATACTCCCTGTCAGTTCTCTACATGTTTATCTTTGTTATTGGCTTGGCTGCAAACACCCTGGTCGTTTGGGTGAACGTGCGCCATGGACGTGAGCGCCATGAGACACATTTGTACATTCTCAACCTGGCTATTGCTGACCTTTGTGTAGTGGCTACACTCCCAATATCCATCACCTCATTGCTTCAACAGGGGCACTGGCCATTTGGTGATGCCATGTGTAAGCTCACCCATCTGGTCTTCAGCATCAACCTGTTCAGCAGCATCTTCTTCCTTGCCTGCATGAGTGTGGATCGTTATTTGGTTGTGGGCTTTTTTGTGGACTCCACCATCCAGAACAAGAGAAAGCGCACAAGGCAAGCCATCTGTGTTGGAATATGGCTTCTTGCCATTCTTGCAGCCTTACCTGATACATACTTTCTACAGGCGGTCAAATCCACACATTCTGATGGTATAACCGTGTGCAAATCTATGTACCCATTTGAGTCTGCACATGCATGGAACATTGGAGTCCAGATGAGCTTCATCATCCTTGGATTTGCTGTGCCGTTTCCTATTATTGCAGTATTCTATGCACTTCTGGCAAGGGTAATTAGGTCTTCATCAGATCAGGAACGTTGTGCTAGTCGGCGACTTGTCTTCACCTACATAGTTGTATTTTTGGTCTGCTGGCTGCCCTACCATGGCACGCTACTTCTGGACACATTGGCACTGCTTAACATCCTTCCACTGAGCTGCACATTAGAGAATGCCCTTTATGTGGCTTTACATGTCACTCAGTGCCTGTCATTGCTCCACTGTTGTGTCAACCCAGTTGTCTACAACTTCATCGACCGCAACTACCGCTATGACCTCATGAAAGCCTTTATCTTTAAGTACTCTACCAAAAGTGGCCTTACAAGACTCATTGATGCTTCGCATGCTTCAGAGACAGAATATACAGCTGTGGAGGGCCTTGGTTCTCTGTGAGGGAAATTCCAGGGAACACATTATTTACCATTTTTGCTGCAAACTGTATGTTTAGATTAAGACACAACAAGAACAGGTAATAAAGCCAAATGTCCTAAGCTGCATTCTTTTATGTAAAGGACTTCTGAACATTGTATTCAGTAAATAACAGGACTTTTGTGTCTATGTAATTAGTTGTTTTTATAGATGTATGACTGAAGCACTTGGACCGAGTTAAAGGCTAAACTAGTGAGCTTTACTGTTCATTGCCCAAACATATAAGGTTGCTGGGGTCAGAACTCTTCTCCCCCTAAAAATCTCTGAGAGAACTTATAAACCCTCAGGGTCATCTTTGACCTCTGTGCTGACCCTGTCTCTATTTATCTGTACCTATTGACCACCTTCAGGCTGAAGATCATGGCATTGCTATTGGTCAGCCAGTGGACTGAGAAAGGCATACAAAATAGACACATCATGGAGGACAAAAATGGCAGGTCCAAAATTCTAGAGAGTTTGTCAAATGATGTCAAATCTTGCATGTGTAATCATATAAATCATTATGTTGAAAGCAAATATTCTTTTTTAGAACAATGTATGTTTTGTAAATATAAAGGAATATTTATATATTCATCAGTGTAAATATTCAATGTTTTGAAATACTGTTCACTATCGAAATAAAACAATTGTTTCTACAAATACTGACTGTTGTATTATTTTTGCATTTTTCTTTGATAAAGATATAGATTCATTTTTTGCTGTACTTACACTACGCATTATTGTGTAACTTATTAATGTTCAGGGACTGATAGGCTTGCAATCATTGTTTCATTGATTTATATTCTATAAAACTACAGCTAAGAATGCGATTTTGTACAAGCCACTGGAGTTACTTCAAACCAAACTCATTAAACCACTACTGCCCCCAAGCAATTGGGTCATTAATCATAAGAATGGGTCAAATAAGAATAAAAGCATTTGCACAATGCATAAAAAAGTCTCCTGAATTTACTGTAAAATTTTTTTGACTGTATATATCTATGGTGGCAAAGTGGCTTAGTTTTTAGCACTGTTGCCTCAAAACATGAAATGTTTTCACATTCTCCCCGTCATGTTAATTGAAGATACTGAAATTGTCCTGTGTGTATCCTAAATAGAATTAAGCATTGGTAAAGCTAGATGAGTGGGATGGATGGATGTTATATACCCAGGAATGGGTGTAGTATTATTATTACATTATTTCAACTAAATATTGCACACACGTCCATCTTAAATTCTCGAACAATCAGTATATACACTATATTGCCAAGATTATTTGCTCACCATCTAAATTATTGGAACCAAGTGTTCTAATCACTACAATGGACACATATTTATTTTTTGTTTAAACAGTTTGGTGCCCATTCCAGTTTCAACATGACTACACACCAGTACACAAAGCAAGGTCTATGAAGAAATGGATGGCATGGAGTCTTTAAAATGAATTAGAATGGAGACTGAGAGCCAAGCCTTCTCGTAGAACAGTCACCTCACAAATGCACTTTTTGGAAGAATGGTCAATAATCTTCAGAAACACACTCCAGAAACTTGTGGACAATCTCCATAGAAGAGTTAAAGCTGTTCTAGCTGCAAAGGGTGAACAATGTCATATTAAACCCTATGGATTAACATTAACATTAATGTGATGTCACTTAGACTCATATGTGAGGCAAGGCGGGCGAGCAAATACTTTTGGCAATATAGTGTACTTTATATTTGTATAAATTTGTAATTATAGCTATAATCTTGACTGATCCCATCAAGATAACTCTCTGTGTGTAAGTCTGCTTGCATCCTGATCTTTGTATTTTAATTTTCGAAGGCAGAATAAATTTCATTTATTAGTAACAGGACGTCTTTCTCCCTCCTTCTTCTTTGTAGTTACAAGAATCCAGGTGTTTCTGTAGTTATTATAGATTATCAAAGATGCGCTTCTTCTATTTTCTCATCACCATGGATCCAAACTCAAAGCAAATTATACTGTCTGAGCAAGAGACGATTACAACTACCTCCCAGCTGGAAACTCTCCTGAAGAGAACAAGGCCTCCGTTTATCCATAAACATATAATAGGATGCATCGTCACGTTAGTAATCTTGTCCTAAAGAGTACTAGTAAGCTTACTGGCAATCCCCTCTAAATTAGAGCAAAGATGAATTTAAAAAAAACATGCATTTTACTCTGCCTATTAAAACCTGTAACCTATAATAACCTATCTTGTAAATCTAGAACAGCTACATGCAGGTGTGTTAATTAAACAGACAGAAATATGAACTTAAATTAACTTAGTATTGTACACACCTATCATACAAGTAAAAATGATAATCAGTTTATAGATAAGTTTATCAATCCAGAACAGAGTAACAGAAAAATTTCTGTTACTATGATATAAAAGCACAGAACATAGTTACACACCAACTTATGACAATTAGTCTTTGCTGCCCATTACCCTGTTGGTTAACCACTGTTCTTAACTTGGATAGATACTGACCATAGCAAACCTGGAACACCTCACAAGCGCTGAATACGCTTTGACCCAGTCATCTATCCATCAAAATTTCATCCTTGTCAAATGTTAACTTGCTGAACTTTTAACCGAATTTATCACACTTACTATTTATTCCACTTTAATGAAAACTTGATTCAGTGATCATGCTAAGTATACCACAAATTCAAATTTTTATAGTTTTGAAAAAAATATTACAACCCTCAAAAGTTTCTAAACACCATTGTTGATTCTTCACTTCATGATGTGCCTTAAATTTTCAACAAATGTGGACTATGAGCATTACTCATTTGGGCAAAACAGTTACAAACGACAATGTAGCATAGTTTGGGTTCAAGAACTAAAAATAAACTAAAATAAACACAACGTAAAAAATGTTGAGATAGGAGATCCTTTCTTTACATTAAACTGTCATTAAGTTTAGAATGCCCGTAGATGTTATTTGACCAAATCTGGACCAGCATGGATGTATGTTAAGGTTGATGTTGAGATGTTGTTTCTAGTGATGGATCTGGCAGTCTTAGTTGGTTGGATTGACTCGCAGACCCAAGAAGTCATTTTGTGAAGGAATGTCATGCATTCTGGAGAGAAAGAATTTTCAGTTGTTAGTTGAACATTCTAGCAAGATGTTGCTCCCAAGCACACACCCAAGTGAAACACAGATTGGTTAGCAGTCACTCCTGAAATATTTTGGAGTATGTTTATTATTTTTGTGATTTAAACCCCATAAAAATATTTTTTTTAAATAAAAAAAAAAGCAAACAAGGAAACCATCACAAAATCGTTTGAACAATGTGCCAACATATACTAATGGGATTGAGAAATAGTGCATGCAGACATTTACCAACAGAACCAAATCTTAAATTGTCAAAACTCATCTCAAATTGTGATAATAAAATTGATTGAATAAAAAAGTATTTTATATTTGAAGTTATTAAATATTCATAAAAATATTACTGTAGTACCCTTTACATTTCTTAATTGTAACTTTACATGCAATTTGATGGCTGAGATGAATTCAACTAAGATGAATCATTACACATTGTTTTTATGTTATTAAAAAAATCAAATTAACAGGTTGTGTACAATAGTGCTAGAAATGAGCTAAAATATGTAATTATTTTTAACAGAATATATTAAATCAACACAAAATATTTACTGGTGAATCCAAATAGCTTTTAATTTACCAAAACTGACAAAACCCCTGAACTAAAGGTCATAAAAACACTTAATATATGACTTGCATTGCAAGAATTAATGTTATTCGAGTGCCAGATGACATGACTTAAATAGTTTTTTGAAAGGAATGTGCAACTGCGATAATAAACACCCCACAAAAAATTGAGACAGCCTGTTGTAATTAAAGTTGGTGGAAAAACTACTTTATGAGTCTTAATCACTGAAAACATTGCACAAACCTCATAGTACTGTTTTCTCTTTGACTAGAAAAAAACTTACTTTGAAAAGTTTGTTAATTTTGTTGACAGAAACTTAAATTATCTTTTCTTTTGGCTGTTCTGTTACAAACTATCATTTCAAAGTTTGTAGTTTTAAAGCTTTCGTTTCGTAAAATAAACTTCTGTGCTGACATTTCACTAACAAACTGCACAAACTTACTGCAAACATGTGTATTTACTACTTCAAAGGCATGAAAGCAGTATATAAATAAAGCGCATAGATTGATGTCTGCAGGGCACACATATGCAGCAAAGAATATAGCAGTTGATTCCATTCAACAGTATGTCAAACCAGATGCAATAGCAATCTATTGCTTAACTCTGTTTCTGCACCAATGTGGTTCATAAAGTATTTATATCTCATCAACATCCAAAACTTTCAATGATTCAGATAACTAAATGATTTTTGCTGAAGGCTTTAGTTTTGTCTGTCTGAGCAGCCAATGATTTTAAACTGAAAATGTACTATACAGTTGCAACTAATGGATGTATTTGTATTTATATGTAGATGTGTGTATATAGGTGTATTCTGTTTATTTTGAAGTAATAAGTGATCATATAATATGAATGATTTGAACAACCTACTATTAACTTAGGGTTGTGGACACAATAAAGTAAAAGCAAATAGCAGTTTTTGTGGTTTCTACCATGACCATCTAGTCTGACATTTATTCAATCACAACACAAGGGAAAAAAAGCAATGCTGAGCAATTAGCATGATAGCTTTCTAGGATGCTTTATCTGGGTAAAATAAAAATAACAATAGAATTCCTTTGGGTTTTTTACAACCCCAGCTAATATTAGTTGCATCTCTCAAAGACCAAAGGTCCTAGTGGTAAATTCACTTTCCACAATGGCTTTAAAAGAATGGATCGTGGGAGCATTATGAAAGAGTATGTGTTTGTGGGTGTGTGAAAGCCAGTGGGTGCCTTGTGAGATTGAACAGCTTCATTTATTTTAGACAACAGGTTATAGACTTACTCGTTTACTCACAGCTGTGTGCGTGATAAAAATTATTTATAATGATGGCTGTGGATGTCACATCAAATGTTGAATGTTCTGTTCTCATGCTTAATATAATTCTTTCATTTTTACCAAGCTCAGTTTAGCAAGGTGCCAATTTCAGCAAGATTGGTGATTGGTTCAAAAGATAAAAAGTTGCTTCAACAGTCAGTCAACAGTCAAGATTCACCTTTTCAGGCAGCAGACAAACAGGCTTAACCAACTGTCTGCTAGTCGCAATCGGACGTCACCTGGAATCCTTAGGTCACAAACCATTGAGACTGTGTCTGTTTACCGTGGCAGGTGTAAGCCAAAACTAAATCAAAAAGTATGTCAT
>JAOUQU010064142.1:0-16680 GCA_028566735.1 Ammoglanis amapaensis
GCCCGACCCGGGGATCGAACCCGGGACTTCTTGCTGTGAGGCGACAGTGCTAACCACTCAGCCACCGTGCCGCCTCATGTGACGATTATTCACCCCAAATTATCCGACTGAATATCCGACACGGAGGCTTAATTTCTGACCGGAATCGGATTGGATCGGATATCTTAAAATTGGTCGGATAATCGGAAACCAGAACCGGATTCGGATATCCGGTGCAACCCTAATCTGGAGCCATATTAACTGCCAAGCATCCTACAGCTACTAATGTTATGGGGAAAGGTCTATAGAATGAACAATATGATCTAGGTGGTCCAACGGTTGCTTATTTGGGTTCAATTCTATGAAACAGACCACTAAAGTAGCGTCATCATTTTGTAGTCTGTGGCATGTACTTTATGCCCATATTTAGTGTTCAGAATTTAAGGTGATCTTTAAATGAGAAAAATGACTGGGGTATTTCCATTATGTTCTGTGTTAAATAAATAAGTTAATGCTAACTGTGAGCTAATGCTGACTAACTGTGAGATAGTGCTAACTGTGAGCTAATGACTTAACATCATTAAATTTTTCATAAACAAATCAGAATGCTTTTCCAGAACTGAGGAAGCCTTGTGTTATGAGAAGTGTTGCTGAATGTGTGTAATTGAAGTGTTTGCTCTGGAATTACTGTAATGTTAGCAGTTTAACTGATAAACTGCTGTGTACAACTGCTAAAACCCATGACAACTACTTGATCAGCCTTTCTTAAGTAGCATTAGCTTACATGCATTATTATTTTCCATGACTCTTGAACTATTTTGCATTGTTTAGGAGAACAACATCGACAAAACATTTAAAATTTGAACTTATTTATAGAACTTGATACTACAGAACATGATAAAATGATTTTGTAAAAAAGCCTATTGAGTTTCCTCATCAAAAATGCACTTAGTTCCATAACACCATATATGCTCATAAAGAAATTTACGCACCACAACAGTGGTCTATAACGTGGCTATAGTAGTACTTGAAAATCTTGGTGCTTATTAACCAATATCTGAAATGTCTTGTCATGTAACATGATTGACTAACTGATGACTAGCTGTAAGGTCCCATCTGCCCCAAGGCAGACAATTGGCATGTGTTGTGTACAGTTATGTACAGATAGATTTGTCTGTTTATTAGGATTTTAAACGTCATGGTTTACAGTTTGATTGCATTCATGGCAGATACACTACTTATCTGCACTAATTTGGTTGCATTTCATGCACCTACTCCACAATCTCTGCTGCTGTGTGAAATATTACATTTATCCTCCTAAGACACAGACTTTTCCCTGATGTGTGTTTTTTATTTCGTCTAGCTATTTGTGATTAGTAGGACCGAACAAGCAAATAAAACAATAAAATAAAAATTTAATTTTGTCTTTGTACATGAAGCCGTTTTTGGAAAAAAAAACAATGTCCTCGTATGGAGACAGTAGGTCTTAAATAAACAAACAATTGGCTAACAAAGAACAAAACTGTTTGATTGAAACTGTAAACATTAGAATAGATAAACAAAATTGCTAATGTTGTTGTACATAAATAAGTAACTTTTAAAAAACAAAATTTGATTAGTATTTTTACATGGTTCATGTTTTTGTCTGGACTGGCTGTAGAAACTTTCTAGTGGGATTGTCGCCATCTTGTGTTCAATCAATTGCGTGCTATGTGGTCATTTGACCACTAGGTGGTATGGGCAGTGTGTCCATATGTGGCCAAAAAAAAATTGGTAGAATGGTGCCGAGAACCAGAAATGTAATGTCCTCATATGAGGTCGCAGGGTCTCTAGAGGTTATATTTGCACATCTTTTGCAACTTGCACAAGTTTTTGTATTTTTGCTTCCCAGTCTGTTGCATCTCTGTTAATGCTTTTACCTCATACATGAACATATAATCTACTCAGTACCATGTACAAACACTTGTCACTTGTCTCAAGTCTTGTCCCTTAATTAATTACCTCTTTAGGTTAGAAATGTTTAGATTAGAAATATACTTTTTGTATTTATTATTGACTCTGTTTTGTATTTATAATACACTATTTATAATACATTGTTTTTACACAGTGTTCTGTGTTACACTGTGATCCTGACGCCTGTTTCATTTCAATATGTTGTCAAACATGGTAGATTGCATTACTTTGTAAGGTGGTAAGTCCACCTTACCTCTTTTGCATGTTTTTGAACTGTGGAAAGAAACCAGAGCATTCAGAGTAAACCCACACAGACATGTGAAGAGCACACGAACTCCACACATAAAGAACCCATACCCTTCTTGCTCTGAGGTGACAGTGCCCAAGTATGGATTCAAATGAGTACAAAAATCAAATCCACTTAATATACCCACCAAACTAGATCATAAAATGTGACTTTCTTCATGAGCTTTACATGGCAACTGACAAAAGTAGGAAATAATTTCACAGATGACCTGTCCCCGTCCTCGATTAGTGTTATCGGATTATTATTGCTCATTGCCATTCACCCCATTATATGTTTGCTTGATTTAAGATGTTTCATGAACATAATAGTAAGTCGACCATCTTTTAGTAGGAATTTATTAGATCTAAATCCCTAATACTGCTTCTGGGATCCACATCATCCAAATAAAGTTGCCTCATGTTTATGACACAATATCATGATAAACATTTGACCTGAATTTACCATTAATTATATTTTAATATTCTTTTTCGATTACCGATATACTGTAGCTTCATCTTTATTTGTTTTCCCCCAAAATAAGTATCTTTACATGATCTGTATTCATTTCTTATGTACTGTATCTCCTTATTACCTTGCAGAACATTTTTAGTCTCTGAAAGATTAAATTTACATATAGTTTCTGTTCAGGTTCCTCTTTTTCTAACTGAAAGTCTTCCATTATGCTTCATTAGTTTTCCAGCTGCTTTCACAAAGATTTGAAATAAATGCAACTTAGAAAGTTCTCTGGGTAAGGTCACTTTGACACACGTGTGAAAAATATACCTTATGCCCACATTTACATTTTCAGCATTTAGCAGACACCTTTATCCAAAGCGATTTATGATAAAGTTACTTAGCAATGAGGGTTAAAGACCTTGCTCAACAGCAGCAATCTGGCAGTGGTAAGGTTTGAACTTGAGTTTTTTAGATTACTAGTCTAGTATCTCAACCACTACCCTACAACTGGACTTCATCACTGCAAAGTTTCCACTGTTTTGCACCTAGGTAAAGCTAAAAATCATGTTTTGTCATAATCAAAATAGCTTTAGATGGAAAAAATCTGTAAATTTGAATTTCAATTCCATTTGAAATGTAAAAAGTATAAATGATTGCTAATGTTATAGTAATACTGATGTGTTTATTGTCATGAGAACTGTATACATGACAAGCACGCTTTTAGCCTTATTCTGTATACAGATTTCAAGCACTGCTTTGTAAAATGTATCTTGTTTGCTTGTGAAACTCAACAGTGCTGTCCACAAGCAGAAATGTTGGAGAGTTTCCAAGTTTCTGTTGGTACCATGTAATACCCCAGCTACAACTGCTGGGTGAACACAGAATCTTCACATTCTGACCAACTTTAACAAATATGGAATTGTCCTGATACATCACAAGAGCCTGCAAACCTGTCAAAATAAAAACAAAAACATTATGCAACTCTGTTAAAAATTTAGAGAAAGCTGAAAAATAAACAGTGGTAGCTGTGGTATTATTGGAGATTTGTATAATATACAAATATTGGGAAACAAGCACATAAATGTGCAAAGTAAAACAACATTTGTAAATACCTAAACAGTTTGTTCAACATCAAACACGGGCATCGACATGATCATTGTTTGCAAAACTTCCTTAAAGAAATATGCAATTAAAATAAGAAATAAAAGCTATTCATGTCAGATAACATGCTTTGCTATGTGCACACCATTAATGTTCCATCACACTGAGCCAAGTCCTACAATTTTAGCAAACACTTTGTGAGTTCTCCAGTTGCTGTAGAAAACTGGGTCTATAAATCCATGCAAAGAAATAAATGTTCGGAACAAAGTTGGAACGTTGAAAATGAGTGTGTGCCACCTGATAGTGATAGGTGTAACTGAAAACTATCAAATAAAGAATTAGGTTGTGGTGTTCACATTTTTTGACAGGAAGTATATCTGTGAATTTGTGTTTGTGTATTTCTCTGAAGGAGTGGCTCTGTTTAAAAGCACCAGCGCATCAGTACAAGCTGCTAAAACTCTGCTCAGAAAGGAAACTCATCTGTCTGATTTTGTGCCCAAATCTGATCAGGATGATCTTCAATACTGCCTCTATCACCGGGCTCCTACTCACCATCTGTGGTAATTTCACTCAGTATTTATATGATTATCTAATCCAGATTTTATTTTTTAGCTTTCTCTAAATCTACCGTCTTTACAGCATTCTTTAACAGAGTTGCATATTATTTTTGTTTTTATTTTGACAGGTTTGCAGGCTCTTGTGATGAATCAGGACAAGTCAATATCTGTTAAAATTGGTCAGAATGTGAAGATTCTGTGTTCACCCAGCAGTGGTAGCTGGGGTATTACATGGTACCAACAGAAACCTGGAAACTCTCCAACATTTCTGCTTTTGGACAGCACCAGAGCAAATGGACTGCCGAGTCGATTTACATACAGTGAATCTGGATCTCAAGAATATTTACATATTAACGGTTTTCAGGCTGAGGATGAAGCTGTTTATTATTGTGCTTGTCATGGTTGTGAAGGTGCCACAGTGCTACAGATCAACCAGCCTCCCATACAAAAACCCCTCCAAGATCTCCAAGCTCTAATCTGGATATAAACTTGTCACACGTCTATCAGTAACATTCACAGATGGATAAATCACAACAGGATACATTGGCTTAGCAGCTATGATTTATTTCTGGTGATTTTATGCTGTTTTTCCATGGGTTAAGAGACCAGTTGTGATCAGGAAAGTGTTGAGTGTGACCAGAAGCAATGCATTACAGTCCTGAGCTTTTTGTATTGAGCTCAAACACTGTGACTGGCACTACGACTTTTGGAGGAGGTACTGAAGTAACTACTGGTAAGTAAAATATTAGTTTAATTCAATTACATACAATATGTCCAAATTAATATTGAGTCAGAAAATATGGGACCACTTGAAATGATCAGTTTTACCATTCGTCTGTGTTTGATCAAAATGAGCATTGCTGTTTTAGTTTATAAACTAGAATAAAACAAATTACAAATAATAATAAAACAAAATTTCCATATTTTCCAATTACACAATTATTATTAAACCCTAATTCTTATATCAAATAGTAAAGAATTTCTTTATGAAAATGATATTATGATTATCCTGAAATAATATACATGATGATGTGATGAAATGACATTAAATTAATGTATATAATATTAAACCTAAATTTAAATGATAACACTAAATTATCTTAAATTTCACCACCATATTTAAGTTATATAATAATACAAATTAAAACGATAACTACATTTTTTTGATTTCTGTTTAAACAATAAAGTCTCATTTTCGTCAAAAAAGTTTTAAAAATAATCTTTCTTAAATATAAAAAAATATACAGTACTTATTTTATACTGCAATACTACATACATCATAACTGCATCTTATTATATATTTATTTATTATATTTTGTATTCTTATTAACCTAAATGATTTTTTATTCATTCAGCATCCTAGCGCGGTTCAGATTTGTTTATCATCTACAATCTAAAGAAGTGGGCCGAATTCATACAAAGTTTGTGTTTTGACTTTTATATACAGCAGCTAGAAGAATTCTTACAAGATTTATTATAACTTGATTTATACATTACACAACTAGTTGATAAGAATATAAATTTGCTAATAATAATATTAATATATATATATATATATATTAAGGATGATAAATATTAAACAAATATTAAATAAACAGAATGAGGATAAAACATTATGTAGTTCAAACAAAAAGCAGTTGTGACTTGAATTAAAATAAAAAGGTGAGTGTGAACTATAGAACTACTGTATATCAGAAATGCACAAGAAAATAAACAAGTTTGGAGGAACAAGAGACCTGGTTTAGCTTCAGTTTAATCTTTACATTAGCACTTTAATTATATAATTGTGTGTATTAATATTAAGATAAATATTTTATTAACATATGTAAATACTGTTCATGCTAATTTAATTAAGTTTGTGTTTGAAATTTACATGACATTTACCATGATGAACAATAAGAAAATGGATGGGTGCAATGAATGTTTGCAAATAACAAGATCTTGGATGTTAATTGTTTAATGTATAAAATGGTTAGCGTGAAACGTAATGATCTGTAATGACCTTAGTTAACATGTGGCTTTATAATTACAAAATATGGTAAATATAAAATCTGTCAACTACTTTTTTATCTGTTTTTTTAATTATTTTTTTTGTATCATCCCCTAGTTTCCACATCCCCTCCATCCATGGTTCTGCTGGCTTCTTCGCAGTCTCTTCCCTCAGGTGAAAACACCAGGGTGGTGTGTTTGGCACAGGGTTTCCGTCCTGACAGTGCCACTCTGTCCTGGTCTGAGGATGGAAGCACAATATCAGGTAGTGAGGTGCAGATGGGAGAATCTGAGCGTCAGTCTGATGGTATGTTTGCTCAGAGCAGCGTGCTGAACCTCAGCCCAGAGCGCTGGGGCTCTGGGCGGACCTACACGTGCCACCTGAACCACCCGGGGCTGGCAACACCGCTTAGTCAAAGTGTTAGTGCAAATAAGTGCAGCGGGAGTGTCTGATAAATAAATTTGTTGCACTTATTTGTTTGATACAGAGCTGCTGCATTTCAGTACTTTGTTGCATTTCTGCTTCCATTTAGAGGAGATGTAGAAGATTTTAATGTTCAACACAATCATGGCTCACTTGCATCAATAAAATGTTATCAGAGATGAGATTCAGTGTGAATTCTTTTAAACATTTGATTTACATTTTGAGCAGACACCTTTATCCAAAGCATTATACAGTCTAAGCAATTGGGGGCTACATACCATGCTCAAGGACCCAACATCAGCAATATAGCAGAAATTAGGTCGGAACCTACGTCCCTCAGATGACTCAAACTGCTATCCTATTTTAATGGGTACATTCTACATGGTTTAAATTTAGACTTAGACCATTTCTTTTATCTGGTTTAGGACATGTGTTGAAATGATTAATCAAAATAATGCAGTACCAATGGTATAATTATTTTCATGGTATTCCAGATATTCAATTCTTCATATTCAACTTCCACTTACTTCACTTGATATGCTTCAACAACTTTCTTACCACTGTGTGCAGATGTTCAGAAACAGAACCTCTTAGGACATGCTCAATTTAGAAATGTATTCAAATAATTAAAATCCTGCTTCTGTGAAAAGAAGTTCACATTGTACGATACATTGACAATTTTGTTTGTGGCATTTAAATTCTGAAGCCACTTGGCTGACACCATGGTAAATTACACTAATCCACCATTGCTGGCAAAAATCAGTGAACAGCAAAAATCAGAAGTCTATATCTTCTAAAGAATTTTATTGTTTTTTTTATTAGGATTAACAAATAACATCATGTTTTTCATTTCAGTTTTATTTACAACAGTAACACTGTTCTTGTTTTTTATGTTTCATTTCAAACAATTGTTTTAAACACCAATTCTTCCAAAATGCATGTTTTAGATTGTACGAGAAAACCATTGCAGTTAACCCAGAGCAAACCCTCACAGACAATCCGAAGACACACAGAAATGGAAAAAAAACCTCCAGATAAAATGAACCGGACTGCCCCACCTGGGGATCTAACTTATGATACCTGCAAGCCTGCTTCCCATTTAATAAATGGATTAAGAATTATTTAACAAGATCAAAAAATTTTATGTAACATAAATATGAAAACTATAGCAAGGAAATCTCATCAAATAGGTTTTCCCATTTCATTCAGTGACTGTAGTTGCGACTGAAGTTATGAGATGTTATGATAAAAATGTCCACTAGAGGGATGTCAAGCTCCACCGAAGACCTATTAAACACAGTTCCAAACCCACCAAAGAACCGTAAGACGTAGAGGACCCGCAATTTTGAACAAATTCTGCATGTTTTAAAATTATCTTTGCACAAAGTGCTTTTTTTATTTAGTTACAGTCATTATACCAGTTTTTTTCAGGTATTAAGCATACAAAACTGGCCATGACCGTTTCATTTTTGTATGTGCTACAGTTTAGCTTAGCTATCTACAAGTTACAATCTATAGCTTTCTTAGCTATAAGGCAAAGCTTTAGTCCAGTTTAATCAACGTTTCTGATGTGACCTAAATACTGAGATGACCTAAACTAAATACATGGCCATTTATCCAATATGTCTTCTTCTATGTACATTTCTGCTCACTAACACATTACAATATTTTTCTATTCACTCCACTTGCATGTTTTTAAATTAAGAGAGGAAACCCACAGAGACGAGAACAGAACATTTCCTCCTGGAAATTGAATCCAAAACCTTCGAGCTGTATTTGGCGTGTTCGTGATGAGAACTTATAGCTGACCTTCCAGTTAATCCTGAAAGTTCTCAGTTCTGATTACAGGACCTCTTTGCAATCTTGGGCTTTTTTTTTTTTTTACAAAGGTGGAAAATAACTCATTACTTACACACTTACACACAGTAAGTAAACTACATTTACTTACTGTAATTAAGTAAAGTTTAAAGTAATAAGAATAGTTTTTTATTACTAAGAAATTACATTTTGTAAATTTTAAATCACATCTGTTTTTGAGTAAAAAAAAGCCCCAAACATCCTAAAATTTATTGCAAACACAGCATTAAATAGGGTTGCCAGATTGCAACACTCTTCGGCCAAAATCTTCAAAAAACCCATACAAAATGAAAATACTATATGTTACTTTTTTGATGGGGTGAAGTGTAGACTAGTAACTTCTCATCCTTAAGCAGAATTTTTTTAAAAGTAATAGTTATTTGAGTACAATATTTTAGTACTCCTTCCAGGTCTGCTTTTTCAGAATAAACTTCTCTGAACAACACAGATCTTACACACCAGTGATTGAGCTAACTGAGCACAGCCATGATGAGGGTTGTCTAGAAATGTTCGACCATATAATGCACATTTACAGTATGAATTTTACATATAATATTAGGGCAAATAAAACCCTTTGACTTTATATAAAGACTTAAAGACTGACACAAAGTAGCGATCGCTTACCAAATTGCTATTATGCTAATACATGCATAATTATTATTCATCCTAAATGAGTATATGCAGTTTAATGGTAATGCTCATTTTCCATAAATTACAGTGCTTTAATACAAGAATCTCTTCTTCGTTTATTCATAACATTAGCATAACTTCTATTGTCTGCATCTCTTCAGCATAAAAGGTTCAGACTAAAGCCAAGCAATCGCACTCTCTTGTCTACCAGCTCATTTACTCATTTTGTAGAGCTTGTATTATTTCACGGAAGCAATTTTATTTTTCCATAGCCATAATGAACAAATTATTTTTAGATTAGTCAAATAATTAAAATGAATTTTAAAAGCTTGATTTGTCTTTATCAAAAGTTTTAAATATTTGCATATGCATCATTGTAATAACCAGACAATGTCAAATTTTAATTCATTACACATATTCATTCATTGTCATTACACATAAACAGATGTACAGTACAATGAAATGCTTCTCTTCGCATATCCCAACTTGTCTGGAAGTTGGGGTCAGTCGCAGTACGGCGCCCCTGGAGCAGACAGGGTCTTGCTCAAGGACCCAGCAGTGTAGTGGAGTGTAGCAAAGCCTGGATTTGAACCCCAAACCTTTGGGTTCCCAGCCCAACGCTCTACCCACTAGGCTACACTGTCCCTGATTCTTTTGGTTTTTTATTATAGAAAAAAGTGGGTAACACTGTCACCTTACAACAAGATATTCAAGGATTCACTTCCTAGGTGGGGTACAGGTCTTTTCTATGTGGAGTTCTATTCATGCCTACATTTCTCCAGGTTACAGTAACTGAAACACTAATTGAACTTCATGATAGTGGCTGTATGTGTCTACCTTGTGATGGACTGGCAACTAATCTAGTGTGTTCCGGCGTGTTTTGCACCTATAGGAAAGCTGGAATAAACTGATCATATAAGTGGTTAATTAAAGGAGAATTTATGGTAGTTCACTTTTTTTGTGCCAGATTATTTTGAGTAGGTACAGTAGTAGAAAATTTCCCATTGGGGATGAATAAAGTACTCTATATCTCTATCTATCTACAGAGTACCATTTGTGTTAGTTCTGCAATATTATCCAAGTATGATCTAGGTTTTTGTTTAATTTATCCTCATAGCCAGAACTGTTTTATGAAGTACATGGATATGTAATTTGGAATACATTCATTATGGCACCAGTTTAAAACAGTGATCTCCCAAGTGATCAGATCTCCAACCACGAATTATATTGTTTTATTTAACTATCCTTATTGCATACATTATTACACCGATCTTGTCCAATTATGTTTATGCTTACAGTCTTGGGAGAAATGATGATGCAGTCTTTAATTCAAACTTTAAATGCTAATAAATTTTTCAGAATGATTAATGAATATTATTAATAATACCACAATTAGTTTGTTTTTGCCCTGTTTGATGCAGTTGTTCCCACCACCTGCCTCTATAGCACTACTAAGACTGATGAAAGATGTTTATAAACCCTGAACACTGATTATAATTGACATTACTGCAGTGATGTAGGTGATTATTATTCTCCTGCTCTGCACACATCCCCCGTTGCTTTGCATCCTCTTCTGGCTTTTTTCCCTTCATTACAGATTCCTCCCTATAACCATTTAAACTGAAAATCAAATTCTTAGCCAGTTGCTTGACAGATTCACGCTGTCAAAAAAGTGGTCAGTAACTACTCATCCAGTAACAATAATGTTTAATCAGACATAAAATAGCATTGTGCTGAAGCCCCTAAAAATTTGTGGACACCAAACCATTAGCGTGCTGGACATCATTGCTAAGGTCCGAACACTGTTGCTCAAAACCAGAGCTTGTAATTAACATTTTATTGTAAGGTTTGGGATTAATATCAGAGAGGGTTACTTCCATAGTGGCTTTGTGTTTAGCACTGTCACCTAAGAGCAAGAAGTTCCAGGTTGAATTCTAAGGTAGACCCAGAAGCTTTCATGTTCTCGCCGTGTTTGCGACTGTTTATTCCGGGTGCTTTGGATCTTTCCAGCAGCACAAAAATATGCACTAGGTTGATTAAAGATGTGAAAGCCCAGATAAATAGAACGGCCGGCATCTAGTGTGAAACTAAATGCAAACAAAACTGATGTGGACCATCTCCCATCACAGGACCTATGTTGACCCAAAGTGAGTAAAAAAGTGAATGGATGTGTATGGGGTGCTGTTGAGGTTATATTACTGTTTGATGAAAACAGACTTGTGTAATTTCTTTATGTCTGGACCTCTAACTTATCCCTGGAGGGACTGATCTCTATAAATAACCAGAACTTTAAGTGGTTCTAGTGGGAGCTTCATGAAATCTTATTAGCCATGTTTCCAATAAAAATACAGCAGTGAGGTGAACATGTAATGTAATCAGATTTCTCTAATCTGATTTACCTACATACTAAATTGAATTTGTCAAGTCAACAACAGAGCAACAGTACTATGCTAGGGTTTCATCGCGCACTCCTTTTATTACTTCTGAGTGATTGTAGGTGCTCTCTGGCAGATTTAGGTGGTTATTCAATCCCATAGACGTTTGCCTCTCCACCATCTCGGACTCCCAAGAGTTCGATCCATCTTCATAGATGATCCATTAGTACGCAGTTATAAACAGCATCACCATGACAGCTATTTTCAGATATGGGCTGTTAAAATGCAAAGTTGTGCCAAAGTATTTAGTTTGTCTTAGTTAATACTTTAGTTTTTCTCCTCAGTTTATTTAAGTAACTTTTTGTTTAGATTGTCTAAGCTTTAACCTATTCTGCTTTGCTTAGATACCATCTGTTTAGCCTTGTGTTGTTCTGTTAGCCATGCTTACTTTTATTTAGCATGGGTTAGTCTGTTTCATTCGTTTTAGTGCTGTTTAGTTCTGTTTTTTAATTCTTGTTTACTGTAACCGAGGTTAGTTCTCATGACTTTGTATACCCATTCTGTCTTGGTTTGCTGATTGATTAGTTGTTGTTTAGATTAATGTGCTGTTTAATTAGTAATACATTAATAAATGTGCAAGTCTGTGTTTGTGTCTAGCTTTTGGAATACAGACATATAGTTGGAGACTGTTGGACTAAGATATAGACCAAAATAAAAGCAATACACTGACAAAGCATAACATTATTGTAGGTTAAATTAACAACTGATTTTGTTCTACAAAACTGCATCTGTTAGTGGGTGGGATATAATTAAAATATAGCAAATTACCTTTTTATTTTCACAATTGATGGCAAAAGCAAAAAAATGGTTATGTAACCAAACTGTGATGTTTAATCAATCGATCAGAGCTACTTTTAAACTGAAGCTCTTGTGTGATGTTCCCAGTCATTATCTATCAAAAGTGATTTAAGGAAGGAAGCTTGTGACAGGGTTTTGGAAAGCCAAGGTTCATTTACGCATGTGATAAGTGAAGATTAACTCTGCTTATGCTCTGATGTCCAACTTCATTGCTTCTGTGCTTTTAGCATGATCCAGAAGAAGCTTTATAGTTTTTACTAAGGCTCCATTTGCCCATCAATACAAAATAATCTCTGCTAAAAGATCCACAGCTGCTCTCTTGCAGATAGTTTCCTAAGCCATACCTGTGATAAGGAGCCGCTGTGATTCATTAGCTTCATTGAATGATCATTAGGAGGCATTGACATAAAAGCCTTCTCAACCATGACACTGGCATGGCATCTACAAATTCAACATGCTTTGGGAGAATATAGGGGCTGAGTTTATGATATCATGTCAGATGCCTTTACACAAGCAGCATCCATATTTTAAGTGAAATGTCACAATGATGAACAGATGGAGCAATCTTTAACTAGATCTTTCACCAGAGAGTAACAAATAAAGAAAGATATGATCAGATAAAACAGCACAGGAGATAAGGGGCACGTTTTTATCATTAGAGATGCCACTTAAAGGTTAAAGTGGTTACATCACTGTTACTGGACTTTTTTGCATCTCATTGCTAAGTCCAACAATTTTGATTAACTTGAAAGCTAAAAATATGTGCACGGTAATCTACAACTTAGTTTTAATATGGAGTTGGTCCCTTTGCATAATACCAGCCTTCACTCATCAGCATCACTCACATTATTTTGCAAATTATTCTGTATCGTTTATCTGTGTGTTTTTTTGTGTCCAATTAAAAACAGGCAGTTTTAAATGGTGAAGAAAAAATAGCTACTGTTAGGAAGGGTGAGTCTGTTTAAAAAGTGGAAACGACAACACAGGAGTAATGAGGACCCCAGAATATAGATTCACAAGAAGAACTTGACGGATCATAAGCCTAGCACTGTGATCAGCACCAGAGTGCACTAACAATGTCGTCTTGAACTCTGTGCCTCAGATTACTAGATGGTCGCGCCATGGTGCCAACCACCCCACCACCCCGATATGTAAATTAACACTTTTGCGCTAATTACTCAGAGTGTTACAAAACTGTGGGCTTGCAATGACTCTGTAATGCCAATGTGCATGAAACAGACAGACAGCTTACGTGTGGTAATTAGCCATGTTATAGCCTCAAATAAAAGTTATTATTATTCCACCCAAGGCAATAATGAGCCTTTAGAAGGAGTTTATATATTGCTTATTAATTAGGTTGTCCATGCCTTACAGGTCATAATTAAACCGGCACAGAACAATAGTAGACAGACATAAACAGTTTGCCAAATATTTATCTGAGATAATTAGCAAAAAATGATAGCAAATGAAACTGTAATGTTCAACGTCAAATGTTGTCAGTGAGCATCAAACCTGTCATAAAACCTTATCAAACCTTCATCAAGTCTTAATAGGTTTACTAATTTAGCCACCAACTATTTAAACACAAACATTTTGTCATTACTGTGGTGTACATTAACATATAAAAATAACTCAAATTCACACAAATTCAAGAGACCTTTTAAAAGTAAATTTAGTCATGTTATATATGTTATTATACACCACATTATCATTAAAGAATAAAATACATCCAGTTTGTAATCAAATGATAAAACATATTAACACCAAAACATTTACAAACTAGCTATTAAGTGTTTAAGGTTTATACACCATTTATATTTTTCATTTATTATAAAGTGTAACCATACTTTTTAACATAAGTAAAGTTGGCATTCTACAAATTTACTCGAGTAGACATGGTAACTTATTGAAAATGTACTTTATGGATACTTCACTTAGTTACTTTTAGTGGGGGGTTGTTTCTCTTCTGTGAAATGCAACAAGATAAATGAAACAAATTTTTTCCATAAAATATATATAAAAAACACAGCAGAACACTCAAAGGTGTGTAATTTGTCATTTAGTACAGATCATTTCATAACACATTTCAAATGTTGATCCCAGTGGTTGCTGACTGACAGATTCTTGAATGTGTTTTGCCTGTAACTTGGCACTCCTGTTTACTGCAGCAGATTTCCAAATGCTCAACTAAACCCTAGTAAACTACATCAAGATGAGAAAATGTAATTCTTTACTTTTTATCTGTTGTTGTGGCGAAGGTAAACATGGTTAAGTCCAATACATTGGAATTGTGTCTGCATACTTTTGGCTACAGTGTGGTGACTTTTGGTGGATCAGCTACATTCTAATTGGCTTTGTGTCTTGTCATATCTAAATTGCTTGGAAGACCATAGGTCAAAGTCTGCTGTGAATCGAAAATGTCATGCGCGCATAGAGAAAAATGCCACAGTGGACATCTGGAAATTTGCTTGTTGGTTCATTAAAATGACATGTGACGAAGCCAGAACCAATAGATGTTCCTGAACCAAATGTTTATTGATATTTGATATTAAATTGATATTAAATATTAGCAGCTACCAAAAATATTGTTTTTCTTACGTTCTTATATCAACTTATATCATATTACGTTCTTTGGGCATATATTACACTTTTCACAAAAAGTTGGGATAGTTGGCCTTCAGATAAAAGATGAACTGGTGAATTTAATGTGACCTTCTTTAAACTTTTGAGTGTACACGTTCAACTGTTCAATGTTTCAGTTTTTTGCACATCTTGCTGTTCTCTAACAAGCTTAACAGAAAAAGTCATAACAGGTGTTTGATCCATGAATCGATTACTACATGTCCTGGTTCAGTTAGAATTGGTATTTAAACTCCCCCTCATCATGCTGTTCACATTTACACATCATGGAATCAAGATGACACTTAACAATAGATGAACAGTACCTCATCATTATGAGCTTTCAAACTGCCTGTTCTTAGAGAGACTGTAAGAGTCACAGAAAGGCATAGCAGCGGACATCTTTTGGCCAGATCTTTCACTGATGAGCGCTTTAATGAGAATAGTGCTCAACAGAACTGGATGTTGAATGTCATACAAATCCAGACACAATTCTAGACCACCTGCAAGGGTTCCTGACCCCACTACCAGACACAGGTGTTGTGCACAGCATTTACACTGGTTGTGGGACCAGTGGGTGTCAGTGCAGTCTGCTGGTGAAAGTCGAATTACGGTGAGCAAAAATGATGGCCACCAATGATGTTGGCGACATGAAGGAGAGTGCTATTCTATGGGTCGCATTACTAGAAATTGGCTGCTGGAGATTGGTGTATCTCAAATAGAGTGGCCTGCACTTTCTCCAGACCTGAATTTCATCGGTTATCTATCAGCTGAGTAGCTGTGCACAGGCTCATAATTCTGTACCCCAGACTCTTAATGACCAGAGGGCTGCCCTTCAAGAAGAGTAGATCGCCATGTCTCAGCAGAAATTAATCAATTTGTGAATAGCATTGGATGTAGTTGTCAAGCTGTAAATGATGCTCAAGGGCACATGACAAGTTATTGATACATTGACATTTTACCACTGTTAGCAGCTTTTGTTTTAATAAATTGTATAAAATAAGGAAATCACTACTGCATGTTTCTACTTAAATGTAATAAGTTCATTCCCTACACAGGCACTGGACAAGTTATTGAGACACTGACATTATTGGTGGGATATACCTACTGCTGTTGTTTGGTTTAATTTCAATAATTTTTTTGAGATGAGGAAATCACCTGACCTATTTGGAATGCACACCCCAACAAAAAGGGCAGTGATTGGAGTTTCGTTATCAGATATGTTTATCTGGCTACTGCGGCTAATTGATAGTCATTTTACAATCTAAATGGTCCACCTTCAGTATGCTTGTTTTTATAAACCTAAATATTGGACAGACTGCATTTCAGTACTTCCTTGTGCATTGTTTATATGTGATTGGTCCAGTAAAGTGAACGTTGCTGATAGGGCTTACTGACTTGAAAAGAGCATTAATTCATCGATTCATTAATTCATTCATAAATTTATACAGTGACGTTAGTTCTTTTATATGTCATTTTAACTTATTATAACATAACATAACATTGCATTTAGCCGACGCTTTTATCCAAAGCGACTTACAATGAGCAGACAGGGTTAAGTGTCTTGCTCAAGGACCCAGCAGTGTAGCGGAGTGT
>JAOUQU010064250.1:0-16677 GCA_028566735.1 Ammoglanis amapaensis
TATATATACATACATACACACACACACACACACACATACATGCATACACACTGCTGCTTGAAAGTTTGTGAACCACCCAAACATCCTTGTAATGATTATCATTGTAATGAACAGGGAAATGAAAAGGGACACAAAAGTATTTTTTCTCTCAACAAAATGAAAATCTTGCTGCAACAGTATGAACTCTTTCAGTTAGTAGCTTGTGGTACCTCATTTTGCGCCCATGACTTCAACTAAACATCTTCTGTAATCACAAAGAACTCTAGAGATGACGATCAGATTTGATACATTCTGCGAGGTGTTGGCCTGCGGTTACTGACATTTTGTAACTTTGCAGTGTGAATTGGTGTTTAGTCTTCATCCTGCTGCTTTTGCAGTTGCCCAAGATAACGTATGTGATCGTTTTCCTACGTGGGCAAGCGTTGGTGACATGTGCGCAATCCACACTCCTTTGGGACACTTTTAGTGAGTTTCCTAATGAGTCTTTGATCTTCCAAATCATGCGGGAGATGCCAGTATTCGATTAATGGAAATGAGGCAGGGGAACTGCATCGTGGTTGACTATGCTATTGGTTTTCGTGTTTATCGACGTATACAGTTTGGAACAATGCGGTGCTCTGGGTTGCGTTTTGTTACAGGATAATTGACAATATTAAGGATGAGCTAGTAATGAGAGATGAATTGACTAGTCTCAAAGAACTAATTTCAATGGGCACAGGTTTAGATAATTTAATGTGGGTTCAATGTCATTGGCCGGGCCTGTCACATAGCAATGTTCGGGTCGCAGCGACACCTGAGCACACGATTCTAGTCTTCTCTTGAGGAAAACAAGGAACATTTTCCTCTTGCAGGAAATTAAAGTTTAAAGAATGCAAGATTGGGCTTGCTTGTATTGCTTGGAGGCCGGGTCATCTTATCCAAGATTGTACAGCTAAAATAACAGGCCCGGCAATAAAGGTGGGGACATTATCGGACTTGGTCACCAATAATCCTCACCTCCGATTGTCCATAGACATTATGTTGTGTTTAATTGATTGAACGGTTTTTCACGAACGCCCTCATAGATTCAGGGTCAGATGATAAACTAATAGATCTGGACCTAGTGGAACAACTGGGGTTAGAAGATGGGTCAGCATTGGCTGGTGGAGGATCTCACAGGGCGCACCATGACCAACCTTTCCCATCGGGCGCAACTGTTGATGATTGTCAATAGTATTTGGGTACCTGTGGTTACATCAACATAATCCCAGTCTTGATTTGCAAGCTTGATTTACAATTGCCTATTGTCAGCCCTGTCTCATTCCGTGGATGCTGAGACCGGTGAACGTACCCCAAGTCCACCTGACTAGCCTAACATGCCCTCTGAGTATCATGACCTCCAGCAGGTGTTCAGTATCGATCAGGCTAAGATGTTATCCACACACCGACAGTACGTTTGTAACATTAATCTGGTTCTTGGGGCGTTTGTTTCCTTTGAGCTGTTTGTTCAATCTTTCTCACCCAGAGATAGCGGCCATGTTATCATGGTAAAAAATAAGTGCCCCTTACCTTTGTGTAACTCTGTTTGAGTCCCTGCAGGATGTTTGAATCTTTTTAAAGTTGGATGTTTATCTGTTTGTCTGTTTCTTTGTTCTTGTTTCATCTTGTAAATTTCAAGTGTGTGATTTTCTGTTTGTCAGTTTCTTTGATCTCGTTTTGCCTCGCGGATTCCGAGTGCGTGATTTTATCGGGAAAATATATTGATCTGGGTCGTGTCGTGTTCCAGTGGCGCCGTACCTGACTGAACGAAATGAAGCGTAGAGTAACTGACTGTTGTCTCTTGGTTGTGATGCGTTTGATAAAGTTTGATTGCAACCTTATCCCTCACAATATTGTATATATTTTCTGTTTTCACCGCCTTTATTTTATGTTTGTATGGTAGCTTGGGTATGGTGCCTTGAACGCCTGTAAAGTAGTAATTAGTAATAGTATAGTATAGCATAGAAATTCTGCGAAATACAAATGTATTTATGACCAATATATAGTCAGTTATTTTATCAACATCTATGCTAGCCCATCAGTGAGTGATGAGAGAGAGAGAGAAAGATAAAAACTATTGTGCATGCATTTGTGCATTGGTTTTAAATGGGGTGGGGTGATCAGAAATAATGATAAAAACAACAATAATAGGTTTCATAATTGCATCCAAATACAGTGCACTTTCTGTGCTTTTGCTTTATTGTCTCAATGCTATTATTGTACTCAACAGGGTGGGGCCATTGTAGGTAAATATACGTGTTTACTGTGTCAAAAGGAGTTTGGCTCTGAAAGTGGGGTGAAATACCATATCAGCAAGATACACTGTCAGGTGACTCACATACACAGACACACAAGACTAGCTTACCAGAACTGAATATAAGTTGCTTATTTCTTTTTGTACTTTTCCTCTTTTTTATTGATTTTAACATAGAATTGGTTTCGAGCTTCTGACAATGTACCTGACATCAAGAACAAAGAACAAAACAACAATCAGCAAAAAGGAATGAGAAATGGAGTTGCTTTGAAGCGAAGGGGCCGGAAACACAGAAAGCATTTGCCTGAAACTGCAATTTGTGTAACATCCACAAACCAACTCCTACATCAACCAATATCCACACCCCCAATTTAACCAAGTTAGATACCAAACCAGTATCCAGCATGCACAACATTCAACATTACCCCCTAATCAATAGATGGTAAAATTCAAATGTGGAATCTGCAGCCTTTTTATAAGCAGAGTTAAAGCTAAAATAGTTCACCTTAAACAATGTGTTTAATTTACTTAATTACTTGACAGGATTCTGTTAGTTATTAACCAATAATTAAAGCAAATGTATTGTAGTTTAATGATCAATAAAGATTGGTTATGCACACAATAAAAACAAAACAGAACAATATCAAGTTTAAACTTTTTAATAAGTAAACAATTTACGATTGATAATTATTCTTTTAAAAGTACATGTTAAAAATAAGCTGTTCGAGTTAAACAGTTCATCGTTTTGAACACTGAATTATTAAACAACCTTTGTTGTTTTTGTAAGATGCTATTAGAAGAAACAAATGAGATTGCTAATTCAATTAAACATTTATGTAACTGAGAAAAATACAGAAATGTATTGATTGTTGTCAACAAAGTAAGTCACAGTGGTGAAAAAAATGGTGAAATCTTACAACCTCACATTGTTACCAGTGTAACAATGTAAGATTGATTATAAAAGGAGTTGTTGAATTTTCTAGGTTTTTCTGTTACTCCCACAAACTGAAATGTCTGTTAAATAGCAAGTAACTGTAAAATATAATAGTATAATAGAAATTAACATTTTCTGACATGCACATATGTTTATAAGGTTGTATGTGTAACATAAAGAAAATCAGAAAAATGTAGGGGGGTGTATACTTTTGTAAGGCACTGTATTTGTCAATCAGCTAAATTGTTAATTTTCCATCATCTTATTGCACTGCATGAGAAACTATTGCGTTTTTTTTTTCAGACAATAGCTGCAAAGGCTTGGAAGTAATTTATAGGAAAACCTTGCAACTCATCAAATCATAAGCTGCACCAAGAAAAATAACAGATTTTAAAATCACTGGGCACATGCCCATGGGATAGAAAGACATGGGAAAGGAATTCATATTTTTTGGAATGAATAGTGTATGCCAATTTCTTAGAGTTATTATGAAAATTACAAAAGCTAACATCTTTTAGAAGTGTGCATCGGGGTATTCAGATAAATGTATGTTACCTTCAGCTGATGGCTTTTACTGCGCTATTGTCAATTTAGATAGATAGTGCCTAATTTAGCATAAAAAAGATCTAACTGAGAAGTTATTTTGAGTGTGTTTGAGTACAAAATACAATTATATTGGTCAAAAAAAATAATTAGAAATGTGTTCAACTTTTGTATGATGATGAATGGTTCAGGATAATTAACTAAACTTGGGTCCCTCAAACCTAATCAGTTAACAAATGTCTGTCGAATGTGTCAAATTTCTTCAGTGATGGCATCAGACTTTTATAAAGAAGGTCAAAACTGGCCTAAATCATTAAGCTTTTTGATTTCTCTGATATCTGTCTCTAAGCAATGATATTTTTGAAATACAAATACTTTAAGTGACAATCTGCATTTTTTTTATAGTAGCTATTTTGCGAAATGGTACTAGGGTTTTGTATTTTTCTCTCAAAATGCATTTATTTCTCAATGATTTTTATTTAAAAAAATGTTACATGCTAACCAACTATTTGTCATGTATGTTACGTATTATGAGATGTGTGTCAAGGTATAGGTACCGACACAGAGGTGCATATTACAATTTCAGAGAGCCATGACATGCAATTATGGTGGCTGTATTTACAGAATTTACAAATCATATATCATTTTTGTTGTATTTTAAAAATAAATGTTTCTCAAAATGCATGTTGTATACATTCACAGGGTGTAAGGGTAAGCGAATGCAAATTAAATAAAGATAGTGGTCGTAACATTTACATTAACTTTTGACAACATTGGATCAAAAGGTTTCCAGGCAAGGGCATTGCTGCTTATAAGATAGCACCCCAGTCAACAATTTATTGAATCACCAAGAATTTCAAAGATATAATTACAGTGAAGGATTCAGGGTGCCCAGAAAAATTGTTCGCTAAAGAGGATGCTGGCACAACATGAGAAGGACAGCAAAAAGACACTTCTTTCCAAGAAAAAGCATCAAGTATAGACTGACATTATGCAGGAAATTGATTAGACGGCAGAGGACTTGGGTAAACTTATGAATGGGGATGCTTAGATTTTGCTTAGAGGGTTAGGTAAGCAGCAGAAGTCTCAAAGAAGGGTCAGAAACTGGGTATATTTGTCAACTTTTTTGCATTTAATCATAACATAACAACTGACGAAAGGTTAAAAAAAACTCAACCATGACTGTAGACTGCTTTACAATCTTTATATATCAGTGATCTATATTGGCTCTTCTTAATGTTTTAAGAGAGATTTATTGAAGAAAATGTACACATCAACACTGACTGTCTATCCATTATCATTATGCACTATGGTCACACATTTATAGTATCTTCATCTCCCAAGTATCTATAGTTAAGATTGTTTAATGGCAATCTTGTGTTGGCACTCTTAATTGTTAGAAGGGCAACACAAAGCTAATCTTGTAAAACATACTGCTTCAATGAACAAGTGAAGCAGTGGACAAAAAGATATTATGCAGTGCCTGAACAAAAAAGCAAATAAGTAATAAAATTAATAAATTAGCAAAAGCACACCATTGGATAACTACTGCATATGTGATTGTGTTTCTGCTGGCAATAAGTTATTAAACCCTAACTGATGTAGTCAGTAGCTTCTTATTTGTTAAACAAGGATGTTGAAAGACTTTGGTCATTGAAAAGATGTTAATCTGTTGAAACGTTATCAGTCTAAGAAAAGAGGATGTGAAGTGTCTTTTGTACACAACTGTAGGGGCAGTGCTATGATCTGAGGTTGCTGCAGTTGGTCTAAGTTTTATTAAGGTTATGTGTATGTGCCAATAGAATAAGATAATCTGACTGACTGAGTATTCTGAAGGACCAGGTAATTCCATCAATAGATTTCCCCATAATGACACGCGCATATTTCAAGACAATGTTTAGATTCATCTGGACCATGAGATATTAATTTTAAAAATGTACTGGGCAACATAGAGTTCGTGCTGGAGAATACTGCAGTGTTCTTTTCCCAAAGATTTTGGGAAAAGATTTTTGGTCAGAAATAAACATAATGTCATTGCAAAAGCTTGTGGAAACAATGCCATGATGAATGTGTGCCATAATCAAATCTAAAGATAGTTTTTGGTCAGGCAGTGCATATTTTTGCATTAAAACTTTTATATTAAACTAAATAATATGCATTTAATTGGCCGTAGAATGTATAAAAAGGTTTTATAGTAATAATTCCCACAAAACCTAATTATGCTGCTTACAGCATAAATGTAAAATGTTCAGTTTGTTTATATATGTACTTACTGTAACATTGGATTTTTTTTATATTGTTTATTGTGAAAATAATAAAACAAATGTGCACTGTTTTGCTTATGGCTGAAATAAAAAAAATGAAACTATTAAAGGTAGCAAGCTGTTCTACCTATAGGACTGTTATGTATCATTCTTAAGACATGTCCCAAAACAAAGTGTTTTGTAGTGTTTTTTTTTTTTTGCACTTATGAGCAGATACAAAATTATTCTTCTATTGCGTGATAGACAAACCAATACACAGCTGCTAAAAGAACACCTGCAAAGTAGTTTAATGTTTTATAAGAAGAGTGCAATCATTACTCATTAAATGGGTTTATCAGAATTCTAGTGTGTTTTTGAAATGCAAAATTTATATAATTGCTACTTTGTCTATTTTTCTAGGTCTTTCTGTAATGTCTTTAACAACCAGTTTTACAAGTTTATATGGTAGACCTATTTACTTAAACTATATGAAAGTGCATCCTATTTCTATTGACAGCAATATATCATGCATTAGTGTAATTAGAGGTGATATTTACATTTTCTAAACTTAGTGACTGTTGCATTTTTGTACTTTAAATTACTACAAATCGGATTCCAAAAAAGTTGAAACACTAAACGAATTGTGAATAAAAACTGAATGCAATGATGTGGAGAAGGCAAATGTCAATATTTTATTCAGAATACGCAAATCGTAGATTAAAAGTTTAAACTGAATGAATGTATCAATTTAAGGGGAAAATATGTTGTTTAAAATTGACCAGTTTATCTAGTTTAAACAGAAATGCTCTCCCATTCATGTCTAATACAGGCCTCTAACTGTTCAATCGTCTTTGTTGCAACTTCCTCTTTATGATGTATATTTATAGTTGAAAGGTCTGGACTGCAGGCTGGTTATTTCAGTACTCAGATCCTTCTCCTATGTAACCATGATGACTGCAAAATGTGGTTTGGCATTATCTTGTTAAAAAATGCAGGGTCTGGCACGGTGGATTGTGTTCACTGACAATGCAGTCTGGAAGTATTCCTGAGCCCATTCTGTTATTTCCCTGACAGTGGCATTCCTGTTTGAGGTGCAGCGACAGACGAGCATCCAGTAGAGTTTTACGGCTTTGACCCTTACGCACAGTGATTTGTTCCAGATTCTATAAATTTTTAGTTGATGATAACTTATAAGTATTTGCTATTTTACGCTGGGTAACACCATTCTGGTATTGCTGCACTATTTTTCTGTGCAACAATGGGGGAGTTGGTGATCCTTTTACCATCTTGGCTTCAGAGACACTGACGCTCTGAGAAGCTCATTTTATACGCAATCATATTGTCAACTCAAAGAGTCAAAGAAGCTTTATTTGTCAAATCTATATTACAAGATTTGAAATGCGTTCCTCTCCTACAGGGAGAGAGGCTGCAGCGAATTTCACGCGCTGCCTACAGACAGAAAAATGAAATGACACATCGGGAAAGTTAGGTTAAAAATACCCACCCCCACACTGCAGTCACAGAGTGAGGAGAGGCAAAAACTACCTTGCACATACAACAACACATCCACGCGAGACATAACAAAGCACATCGAAGCACAACGAGGGCTTAGAGCAATAGCGAAAGAGTGAGATACAAGCGACACTGCTCTCAGGAGAGAATTTTATATCAGCTCCCCAAGGCCAGGAGAGTCGATAAGGTACCAAAACAAATCAGACTTCTAGTTTACTCGAGTGTAAAACTTATAATTTGCTCGTTACACTCTTCAATGTCCTTTAATGTCCAAATGGTCTACAAGTTTGTCCATATCCTTTAGCAGAGAGTCAAGCCTTTCCGTGATGCAGCTGACGATTAAGAGTCACATTCTGTCTGTTGATCTCTCTGCCCATCGCATCAATCATGTCGGGAAGCCTGTGTGGGCTCAGGACAGCTGCCCCAACTTTTCCAATTTTGCGATACACCTGGAAACTCCCCAAGCCGATCAGTAGAATCCCAGTGATCGATAATCCGAAAATGAACAAATCCTCGATGTCCTCCACAGAAAGTGGAGCCAGACACATGAGCCGCCACGCTTCCCACGAGTCCCTCGTGTATCCCGCCGCAAACGTTCCATCAGGACAAGCGGGTTCCCAAGACTCTAAACTTTTCGTCGAGAAGATGGTGTCAATTGTGTTGAGAGACCATTTAATCAAATTAATCGTAATTTTTGTGCTGAGAGAGTCTCACGATAGAGCAGACAGACAGCAGACAGACAGCAAGCAGGGCCTGGGAGGAGAGGAGAGGAGTAGAAATGTGTCCGCCCTCGTCGAGAGCAAGTCAGAAAGCTATGATGAGCTTCATTTTTCCAGCCACTTATTGTTATTTGTTCCTTCTTTTTGGGGGGATTTGTTTACACTGTGAAGTTTTGATTCAACATATTTTTTCTTTAAAAAGTTAAAATTTACTCAGATTAAACTTTTGATCTGTGATCTATGTTTTACTCTGAAAAAAATATTGAAATTATTGTAGGCCAAATATCATTTGCCGTCTCCACATCATTGCATTCAGGTTTTATTCACAATTTGTTTAGTGTCCCAACTTTTCTGGAATCTGGTTTGTACTTCAAGAGTTGTAGTCATTTAGTATATGTAAAATTAACATTTATTTTCCATTGTTTATGTTTTATTTAAGCCCTCGTGCACATTTTGACAGTTATGTTTGGTTTCACACCTTCTGATTACTCGTCCATTACTTTAACCCCTGAGTTACCACTGAGCTATTACCAACATGCACTTACCTTTTTCTGTTTATCCTAAATATACCTCTAACAATAAAGAACAGGGAGAAAACCCATGCTGACATGAGGAGAACATTTAAACTTTACTTAGAGAAGACGAAACAGCTACACCACGGAATCAAACCAAAGACCTCTTTTATAATGAGATGGCAGTGCACCTCATGATAGATAGATAGATGAATGGATGGATGGATGGATGGATAGATAGATAGATTTAGCAGTGTGGAAGAAAAGCTAAATAGAAGAGAATTACAATAATCAATGCGAGAAATATAAAAGCATAAACTTAAACTTCAGCATTGAAATAAGTAAGAAAAAAGGCAAAGTTGGGTAATATTTCTAATGTGGAAAAATGCAGTCTTAGTGATGGCTTTGACATGGGGATCAAAAGTAAGAGAGTAGTCGAATGCTACAACAAAGTTATTGATGGTTTTGGCAGAGTGAATTGGTACCACATCAAAATCAAATGTAATGGAAGGAATCTTTGCTATCTGAGATTTAGAGCCATTCACCACAACTTCAGTCTTACCTGTGTTCAGACTGAGATCATTCAACGGAGCCAATTGTCTTGGACTGTTGGGGAAGTAGTGCTGATGTACAACTAAATATCATCAGCTAACAGTTGAAGTCTAAACCGTGTTTTCAAACAATGTTACCAATGGGAAAGATGTCCAAGATTTACCACATGAAGACCTGTGACTACCAACTGAAACAGACTAGTGTCTCAAGTAAGATATGACTGCCACCACGAAAACGCTAAGCGAGTGATACAGATTGCTATGAGACTAGACAGAAGAATGTTGTGTCAAAAGCAGATGTAAGATATAGCAGGAGTAGCAAATTGAAAAATTCAGCATCAGTGGAAAGCAACAGATCATTGGTGACTCGTAAGAGGACAGTCTCTGTACTGTGCAGAGATCGGAAACCGGATTGAAAAAGTTTATAAATGCTATTTTGTGCAAGAAATGTATGTAGCTGTGATGCCACAATCTTCTCCATCACCCTTCATAAGAATGGGAAATTTGAGACAGGTCTGTAATGAGGTATTATGACCGGGTCCAAATGAGTGTTTTTAAGTATTGGGGTAACTGCAGCAGTTTTAAAGTGGGATGGAAAAATACTCAATGTGAAACATCGATTGATTAAATACGTAACAGGAGTGACAATGACAGAGGAACAGGAGTTAATAAGCGTAGTGGGTGCATGATCCAGTTAACACGAAGAAGAAAAGGAACTGGACATTAGAAAAGACACTGTAAATGAGTATACAGTGGTAAATGCAGCAAATCAGATGTTAGTGTTGTTTGTAATGATCTCATGAGTAAGAGCTGGGGAAGTAAGTGGTGGAAGTGAGTTGTAAATGTTTGAGACCAGTAGTGTAGAATATAGAGAAAGTGGTCTGCAAAGCCTAATTATTGTACCAAATAGACTTTTAAGCCTAGAACTGCCACTTTTTATAATATTTGAGTAATAATCTGATCCAGCTGTATTTAGAGTTTTCTCATAACCTGACACATGTTCAGTGAACATTAGAAAATGTCTTCTGAGAAACCTACTACAGAACTAGTGATAGCGGCTTTTTGTATGCCTGTTGAGCAGATTAAGTCAAGTGTATGACCATGTATGTGGGTGGGGAAGTCTACAAGTTGTGGTAAACCAAAGCATTCAAAAATAGATGGAAGCTCCATAACATCAAAACAACTAGTGTCTACATGAATATTAAAGTCACCCAGTAAAATAAAATTAGAGTAGATAGATGACGCCCTAGTTAACAGTTCACACAACTCTGAAAAAAAGAGCACAGTTGCCTTCGGAGGCCAATAAATAAATAAAATCATGAGAGGTGTTGGAGGTAAGATCTTCACAGAATGTGACCTCATGAAATGACAACTTTTTGTCCTTTAAATAGTTTTGAAATACTGCAGCTAGACCACCACAGCTTTTCCTGTGAGTCTCTGTTTAGATAAATATGTAAATCCACCAGCTGTTAACATATTCAGATGTAGGTAGTCCTCAGGCTGTTGCCATGTTGCCACTATTAGAATCATGTCCAGTTTTTGGGGGGTAATCAGGTCCTGTATGAGTGCAGTCTTGAAAATGCAAAAACACAGACACAAGACTTTTTGCATAATGCGTCCCCTCTTGGTCACTTTTTAATAACATACATTATTTTGCAAATAATGGTCAAGGTGGAACTAACTTTTATAATTCAGTAAATATTCAAGTTGTTTGTTTTATTATCATAGCAATATCAAATTTTCAGTATTTATGAATCTTGTTCATGGAATGGCCCTGCTTTGCCTATGCTAGTGTGTGTGGCTTTGTGTTATTGTGGTGTATAACTGAATATTATTTCAGTCCTCCACACTGAACTTAATTAACTAACTAAATCAAAGCTGCAAAGACTTAATCATTTGAACACTTTATAAAAATATAAAGTTGTAGCAGAAAAATTGCTGCTGTTGTCCCGACAAAGTACACCAGGAATTTATGTGTAAAATTGTAAGACCCCCATGACATTTAACAAACACACTGAAATACCTGCTGATCATAATAACCACTAAAGTAAGCTGGACACCAGTAGGTTGAGCACAAGATGAAAAGGTCAAAAAGAAACAAAATTGATGTAAAAGACAAGAGAAACACAGATTATTTAAGATCAATATAAAAATACTTCAGTAAAACATTCATAAGGTGTCAGTGCAGTGATTGAATTCAGAAATAAAGGAAACACTGTATTCATATTTATTTCTGTCATTACATGAAGTACTTTATCAGTAATTTAAGTCACACTTGTAAACACGTCGTCATTCTTTGCTTGTTTGTTCTTCCTTTTAGAGAAAGTAAGTATAGAATAGTTCACCATCCCTGGATTTTCTCCCTATAATGAAATTAAAGTACATGTTTATTATATCTATAACATTATTTTAATACTTAAATATCACTATAATGGTGCTTTCCTGTAGATAAAAATGAAATACCATTACATTTACACTTTAGATTTTCATTTACACTCTAACATTAGATGCTCCTGATTACTTACACATTTAACATCTCTATTAATATTACTGATATAAACATTTATTTTACCTCTTCACGTTGAATACTTGTTTGGGCATCAGCATCTGTAAAAAAACAGTAAAACAGATCTGCTTCTATCTTCACTTATTGTTGTGATTATTTTTTTAAATAATAAAATCATTTGGTTTGTGTTTACCTCTATTCATCCTTTTTTGTTTTAGTTTAATTATACTCAGTATCACTGTAATCAGGACAAAAATACTTAAAATGCCACCAAATACCAGCATCAATGTGAAAAAGACGCCATCATCACAGGAGAGTTTTTCTTCATCATCTATTTAAAGTGAGATTTAAATGTTAGTTAATGTTAACATAAAAATAATTAATAGCCATATAATTAAACATACAACTTGTACCTGTTTTTGTTTCTTGTTGCGCTTGATGTTCAGTGTTTTTAATAGATGAGTTTTTATCTTTTAGGCAAAATAAAGATGTTAAACTTGAACTATTACCATTAAAATAACTGAGTATTAAATTATTAAAAAGTAAAATCTATGAAATGATGCAAACGATTCTAACAATGGTACATTGTTTACAACAATTTCACTGTTTTAAACTATAGCTTTACTACCTGTTCACTGTAAAATATTTTAAATTGAATTGCATTTCCCCCCCCAAAATCTAAAATTATAGCACAGAATAACAAATATTATAAAACTTATTATATATTAATATTATTAAAAACTATATAATTAATATAATAATTATATATTGTATAGTTATATTACAAAAATATATAACAAAAACATTGTAAAACTATTACATGTAACATCTAACCATGCTGAAGTGGTAAATATGTGATTCCACTGAAACTGCACAATGCTTAAAAGTATCATCAGTTTTAGTCTCTTTTTTCATTAAGTAATTTCAGTTTTGGTGATTTTATCATATTTTTCCTTTTCTTTGCTTATTGTAATCTAATTTTTATAATGTTTTGCGTTTTTCTGTTTAAGTAGGTCATGTTATATCTCTACATAACAATTAGAAAATAATAAATGATAATTATAATGAAAGAATAATACACATTTATAAATTAAAAAGTATACAAGTGTGTTGCTCGTTCAGGATATGTTTGTTTTTTTAAGCTAGATCAGTAAAATCCACTGTTTTCAAAATGATCAGTTATATAATCACAGATGTTGCACTTAAAATGTGTAATCATGTAGATATATTTAATATTGATACCTTTAATCTGTAACCTTGTTGAATTTTTAAAGATGACATGATTCCAGTGTTGAACTCCACAGTGATAAATTGCAGCATCAGTTTCAGTCACTTTTATAATTTTCAGAAATGAAGTTCTTTCACTCCTGGTGATATTAAAATCTTTTTCTTGAAAATCATTAAAATAAAAAATTCGACCAGAAGCATAAAAGCTTGTTACAATACAAACTGGTGATGAGTAGTCGAGTTGTTTAAACCAGGAAAGAGCATTATCTTCTTTTAAGATGTTTGAACAGTAGAGGATCACACTCTCTCCTACACTGACCGTCACATTGATGCTCTGTGACCACTGACCAGAAATAAAACCTTATTTGAAAAGAGAAAAAAAGTGATGAAAAGTTTTTAAATATTATGTTTTTAGTAGAGCTCATTTAAAAAGTTTTGTTAATCTGTAATTTACAGAATTTATGTAACCTTATATTTAGTACGAGTTAAATACTAATTTAAAAAGCGCAGCAGTGTAAAATAAAACAATTGTACTTACATATTGTACTGAGCACAAGTGTGAGTGAGAAATAAAGAACCATAGCTGAGAGCTGCTTTGTGGTCCTCTGTATGACTGCATGGTCAAAGTGTTTCTTTTTTTTATTTGTAAGAGGCGTGGCTTTTAGAGTAGACGTGTAACAATATTCTTCTGTTTATTTTTTTTACACAAATCTAAATGAAGATTGAGGATTGAATAAGTGGGTTATGACTGTCATTTAGTATATCTAGAACAAAGATTTATTTTCCATTTTTACCTGCATGTGAACTGATAAAACAGGCATGCATGGTTATTAGTTATAGTTGCGTCCATGACTTTTTTCTGGTAATTAAGGAGTTTGGATTTGAAACAGTGAGCTACACCTGGGTAACAAACCAAGGACCACTTTTATAGTGAGGTGGGGGTGCACAAACATATAATATATATTTAAAATAACTACATTTTTGAACATTAGGCCCAATTTCTGTTATCAGATGTAAAAAATATGTTTCCCTTTACGTTTAGTGTTTGTCACATGTTGTGCAGCTCAGAACTGCATATCTGCAAGTAGTGATGTCTGTTCTCTCATTTATGTTTGCTTATGAGAGCACCCAATGAGGAGACAGCCCATCTAAAGGCGGGTCCGGATCCGAACGTCCGTCAACCAACCAATCATCACTGGAGCCAATCTGTCAGGGATAAAAAGGGCCAACCTGCCTCGGCCTCTACCTGCGTTTTGCTCGAACCCACGACAGCCTGAGGTAGGACTTAGATGTTAAAAGCAGAGCATCAGCTCGCCTCAGGAGAGAGAGTTAGGCCAGAATAGGAGGAAGGGTTGTAGTAGCGGTTACGTTTGTTCGTCCTGCAGCATGGTTTGCTGCCATTTTAACAGGTTCTTACATTTAGTAAATGTTAGTGTTTCCTTAGACATAGACATAACACACTTGAACATCTGAAAAAACAAATCCTTTTATCAAACTGGATCTCAATAATATTTATAATATGATCAGAGTACTGAACAGGTGGAAGATGACTTTCAGAAACAAGCAAGTGACTTTATGGATATTCAGTAATGCCATTCAGTCTTTTTATAGTGCTCTCTATTTAGGCCTTAAAGGAAACATAGTATGCTTTTTTACACAAGTTCGCAGGTCTATGGACTATACAAAACATGTTCATGAAGTTCTATGCTAACAAGCTTTTGCTAGTCACGACCTACATACCCTGTTTACACTTTGATTTAATAAACGTAAAACTGTTAGAATCAATGTTTTTTTAAAACATAAATATATCAGAAATGATTACGCTATATCATGTGATCAGCTGTGTGCTGCAATTCAGAACGAGCAACTACAACAACCATAAAATAAAAAAAAGCCTGTGTTAGATGGTACTCGCTCATCTCGGGTAGAAACACAAAACTCTAAAGTACTTACGTCTACGTCATCTGTTGACCTGCTATGAACAGTAAGTACTGATTTCTCTGGCAGTAAAATCATGTTAACTATCTCAAATCCAACTGTTGCAGAGTTAACGATAAGGCATAAGAAATGCCTTCAAAACTAAAATAGAGTGTTACGTTCCCAACACTGGCTACCATCTAGGAGAATATTTTCAGAAATTCCAACGGTTGAGACGTAATAAATGAATGTATTAAACTCATTAAGAATAACCAGATGAAAATGGAATGATGAGAATCGTTGGGGACAGAATTATTATGACGAGACGCAAGTAGAAGGTGACATTTATTACACTTAATACTACATGCAACACAAACACAATCTAAGAAGCATTACACAAAACTACACAAGAGTATTCTACTTACACAAACAGAGGCTTTAAATATATTAGTATAGTGGGTCAAAAGAGAACTTGGGTGGAGCCAATGTAATGAACCACACCAAAGAGCTATAACTAATACGCAATGCTAACAAAAATACAAAGAGGGCACTCGCCCGCCTACCTAATGTGTCTAAACAAACAAATAAAGCATGGCGTAGTGTATGTCTCAAAATTACCTAGTTCTTTTTCTTAGCATGATATTTTAGAAGATAAACTCTCTAAACTCTTCAAAGACCAAAACTAAAGTTAACAAACTATGCTGAATAAATAACTCAACATGAACAAAGACCGCCCACATGAATGCACAGACAGAATGAAGACAGTACAAAGACTTTACACAATCTAGTACAACAAAGTTTAACCTACTCTATAATAAACAAGAGTAAGAGTAAACAAAAGTTTAAGTAAAAAAAAAGAACCAGTAAGCCATAAGCAATGAGCATTAGCTGTCGCATAGTTACCAAAGATCCTTCTTCAAATCTAGGTCTCAAATTAATTGACTGGAACACCAAGTAGCCAAATGAAAAGAAAGAGACAAACCAAAAACCCCACTGGTACCAAACATTATCATTTGATCCATGAAAATAGAAATTTGTGAAAGTTGTCCTCACATCGTTCACCAGCAATTGAGGCAAATTTACACACATCTTTGTGTAAGACTGTCTGAAGCAGAGGTCCAAATATAAAAATCAATCAAGAAATCATCCACTAAACCCTTAATGACATTTCACAAACACGTTAAAACAGATGCTGATCAGAATAATTATCAAACTAAACTGGACACCAGTAAGTTGAGCTCAAAATGAAAAAGTCAAAAAGAAACAAAATCGAACTCATAGACAAGACAAACAAAAAATAACTAAGAAACACTTCCATGAAACTTTTGACATATTTTGTAATCTTTTAATGAATGTTAACACTGTATTCATATTTATTTCTGTTATTACATGAAATACTTTATTGGTAATATCACATTGCTGTAATTTAAGTCACACTTGTAAACACGTCGTCATTCTTTGCTTGTTTGTTCTTCCTTTTAGAGAAAGTAAGTATAGAATAGTTCACCATCCCTGGATTTTCTCCCTATAATGAAATTAAAGTACATGTTTATTATATCTATAACATTATTTTAATACTTAAATATCACTATAATGGTGCTTTCCTGTAGATAAAAATGAAATACCATTACATTTACACTTTAGATTTTCATTTACACTCTAACATTAGATGCTCCTGATTACTTACACATTTAACATCTCTATTAATATTACTGATATAAACATTTATTTTACCTCTTCA
>JAOUQU010064564.1:0-16665 GCA_028566735.1 Ammoglanis amapaensis
TTTTTGTATCCGCATCTTGGGATCCTGTGTTCCTTTTACACGACTTATTTTTACTCTTTGGTTCTAGATCGTAACATAATGGGGTCGGATTGGGGGTGCCGTGCTTTGCAACTTGAGTAGGCCAGTGCCTAACGTTGGTCCTGATTAGACTGGACCCTGGTCCATGTTGTCTGGGGCCGCGGTGATTTGGAAATACCCAAAACCTAACACCTGAACTTAACTCCCAAAACCCATTTCTAACACCTAACCCCAACCTAAAACCCAACCCTAACACATAACCTAAACCCAATCCTAACCTCAACCTAATACCCAACCCTAACATATAACCCTAACTGAAAATCCAATCCCAACACTTAATTACAACCCTAATCTTAGTCCATCTTCAAAATCTAACCCTAACCATAATATAACCTAACCCTAATCCTAAATGCCAACCCTAACACCCAACCCAAACCCCAATCTTAACCATAAAATGTAACCCTAAACTCTAACCCTAGGCCCAACCTGAGCCATCTACTTCTTTTCCCAGATTTTCCATAGGCCAAGATCTCTCGTTTTGACCCCACAGAGATTCAGATTGAGGGGCCAATTTTCTTCATATAGCCAAGGTCCCGGCCAAGCTGAACACGAATTCTAATACACAAACATAATTCTTTCTTTAAGCATTAACAATAAGGACCAACAGGTGGAAAAGACAGCTCTCAAGCAGCTACAGAAACTTTGGAGAGTAACAAGCAAAGTCTTTCTGATTATTTATACCCCTCTTATTCATTTTTTTCATTTTTTTTTGCAGCAACAACAACAACAAAGGAACCTCAAAATGATATTATATTTGGAAGCGGGGGAACCCCCTTCAGGATTTGAGTCCACTTCTCTTTAAGGTCAAACCCTATGATCCGGTCCATTGGACGAGAAACATGGTGCAACTCATCCTGAATGGATGGCTTAGAAGTTTTACTGATCAAGCCAATAAAAGTGTAACACACCCAGTTCTTTAAGGACTAAGGATAGAGGACTTTTATTTCAGTACCAACCAGGCACGATTCGATTGATCTCCATCATGATATTCACAGGCTAAATAGCAGAATAAAAAATTTGGACTACTTTGAGTACCAGAATGATGATATAATTAATCCCTTTACAGACAGATCTCTGTTGGAACCACCGATAAAGTGTCAGTGCGTCGGTTTGTATCCTCAACCGTAAAATTAACTAAAAAGTATACTTACCTAAAAGCACATCTGAAGGATAACCTTACCAGTAATGATCATCGAGCGTTGACAGACCTGAAAAAGAAGAGACATCGTTTTTAAACTTGCAGATAAAGGGTCTAGTATTGTCATTTTGGATAAACAACTGTGCCTATTGGAAGCCAAAAGACTTCATTAGAGTATTAGAGAATTCATTACATTACCGTCCACTTCACTCACCGTTACAGCTCCACACACAGCGCTTTGTGGCAGGGATTTTGCAGGAATTGAAAATTGGTTTCATAAATAGTAAGCAACTCCGATTTCTTATGGGCCTCAATCCTCCAGCTAATAGACAATTTTATTTATTGACCAAAAACCATAAGGATCCGGCCACATGGACTTTCGTTCAGCATGCCCCAAAGCCATCCAATAGTCTTGGAATGTGATAGCGAAACCTACCACATAGCAGGATATATCGACCCTCCTCAACCCAATATCATAAACACATCCCAGTTACTTAAAAGATACGTATACTTTTAATAATGAATTAAAACCACTTACCTTTCCTATGGGTTCTTTCCTTTTCTCCATCGATGTGAAAAGCTTATATTCCATTATTAACATGAAATTGGGGATGGACACAGTCCATAGATCCTAAAACATTCAAACCCGAACCGCTCAGACAGAAATCTATTACAATTACTGGAACTTAGTCTAGAACGAAATGATTTTTAATTAAACTTCAAACACAGCAGAGCTATGGGAAAATTTTACCCCAGCGTATGCCAATATCTATACAGCAGACTGGGAGGAGATCCTCTTTAATAAATGCACTCATTTACCAATTCTTTATTTTAGATATCTCGATGACATCTTTGGGGTATGGCAACATGGTAGGGTCCTCTTTGACCAATTCATCTGCTTAGAAACTACGGTTTCACTACATCAACTCGATTTCCTTGACACGACTGTCTTTTTCACTCATTTAGGAGATCATCAAAAACTCGATACCAAAAACTTTTTCAAGAGTACGGATACACATAGTCTTCTATTAAAATCAAGTTATCATCCAAAACACACCTTCAAAGGCATCATAAAATCACAGTTGATTAGATTTCACCAGATCTGTATTTACCACAAAAATATTTACGAAGCCACCAGAACCTTATTTTCAGCTGTACGCCCTCAAGGGTACACTGAATGTTTTTTTTACGGTTCAACATTAAAACAGTATTTTAGTAAATTACAAAACAAACAACCCCAACTAAAAATCATTAGAAATATCACCTTGTTTAAGAAGAACAAAAATTTAAAGGATCTCTTGGTCCAGGCCAAACTCGTCCCTGCAAGTTAAAAAACAGAATTGTCAAAACATTGGCTACATCTTAATAACATCAAAGTTGGAGACGGCCACGCCTAACCCTAACCCTAGATTGCCGTTTACGTTTACAATCCAAGAACGCCGTTTAAATGAGCTCCTGCTCACACTGTGATCAAAAATACATTGGGGAGACAAAGCATACAAATAAAACAAGATTACACTTATATACAATTAACACTTATATACAATTCGTAGAAAAAAAACAAAAAAAAATACTCATCTGGACAATCACTTTGTGCTACTTGGACATCATAATTTAATTTCAGGACTGGAGGCCAACTTCAATTGGTCTTGACCTTAAAGAACCAAGAAGGAAAGGCATTGGATCCGGGTGCTCGACTCATTTTTCAAATGACAAATTGTGATGTTTCTTTTTATATCGTCGTAAGACCCAACATAAGGACAAGCAAATTTGATTAATACCTTCCCTTTTTTATTTAGATTTTGATTTTTAAGAGATTGAATGTTTTAAATGTGGTGTGTTTGTTTTATTGAGATTCTCTTTTTATCCTCCTATTGTTCTGCAGGTAACAAAATAGAATCAAGTCGCTTAAATTACATTTCATAATTTTATCTTCTCACCTTATTATTTTAAAATAAGGTTCGTTATTCCCCTTTCTCCAACTCCCCTCCCCTTTCTCCTCCATATACTTACTGAACAATAATCCAATTATTTCATCATTTCATTGCTTTTGTTCTCCAAAATTAGAAAGCAGTGACCCACTTATACAACTCGCTTTCTTCTCTTCAGCACTTTATAGTGTTTTTTTTTCTTTTTATTATTTTTTCTGTGTAGATATTTTTTTGTGGTTTTGAATTTTCTGGCACTTAAAGTAGTACACTTAGTACAGCCACCTTTTTATAATAGTTCTGCCCCAACTTGTTTTCCAATTCTGATCTCTTCATGATAGTCGACAAACTTTTTCAAATCACCGGGATTGTCAAGGTGTGCAAACCATTTTGAATTTCCCAGTCCAGTCTTTTCCTCTCTTTGTCATCAGTCGCCATGTTACACACACTTCAATGCTCACTGGTGCACCTCAGGTGTTACATTAACCTTCACTAGCCTAGCAATTTGGCCACCTTCACTCGATCACACTCTACACACGTTTTAGGGTCTGTTGGTTTATGAACCAGCATCAATAATATAATGCTGATCTTAGTGATGCCTTCAGAAATCTGTTATTGGTACCAGGCTTAAGAACCATGAACAGATAATATCCCCCAAAAACAGATACAGTTACACAAAACCATGACTTGCTTTAACGAGTGCTTCTCTGTTTTGAGTTTATTGAAACATTGTTTTTCACATCCTTAAAGCACAATTTAGTTTTAGAAAAGAAGGGAAAATGAGTGGTATGTTACAGCTTCGATTAATAGCAAAATATAAATATTACAATTAATTATTAACAAAGATTTGACCACACTTTGTGTAACACTGTAATCAAAGTAAACAGGCTATTTACAATAAAGAGACAACAGAGTAAATGCATGTTACAAAAGTCAATGTAGATGTTTGAAGCATCATTATAATAATGATGATGTAACAGGGATTATGCATCATGCGTATAAGTGCATCTCAGCTAATTCCAATATCCTTACTGTGTAAAAAGTGATTTTGAGGTTGTTCGACCTCCATCCACTGGAAGGCAATGGGGAACCAGTAATTAGGTCTTATGCACAACACCTGGGTGCATGTTTTAAAGAAGCCAGCCAGCTGACAGCAAACTGCAAAGTCGTTGTTTCATGCAAACAGACACATAGCCGGTAATTTGGGTATGCTCATATTTTCTGGGTTCAAGTTGCTGGTTAGTAATGAAAAAAAATATGAATCAATTTGGAGAAACTATGTGATTAAATAATTGTTAGGGAATATGTATGGGAATTATTCCATTTTCTGTTGGAAATAGAGAGTATTGTAGTGGCTTTCAATATAAATTATATTGTAAGTATATAATTATAGTTTCTATCTAGTCTATCCAAATAATTACACAAAAATCTTGGGCTTCTTTTCCCTGCTGTCCACACCAGCCTCTGATCAAAAATAACACTTAGATTAGTATTTATCTTTAGCTTCTCATGTTAAACATCTGTCCTGTTTCTTTCACTTGAGAGATATCAGTAAATTAAGATCTGTGGTTTCAATGAGAGAAAAACAGATGCTTTTACACACATTTAATTCGACCTGTATTAACTTCTGCAATGTTTTGTTTTCATCTCTGTTTCTGCTCTTGATTGTTTGCAGAAGTTTCAGAATGCTGAAATAAGGTTACTGAACAGGTTAATCAGACAATCCCACAAAACTCCTACACGCTGGCTTTTCTGTGAAACATGGAATTCACTTTAGGAAATTAACAATAACATATTGAGCATAACATAACCAGGGTCCTGTGTATGTGGCTGAACTGCTCCACCTCTCAACAAGATCACTCGGGTCTAATAACCTGAGTTTACTGACTGTTCCACACTTGCGGCTACAGACACACGGAGATGTGTGTTCAAAAGTTGATGCACAAAAGCTGTGAAACACACTGCCACCCCATTTAAAATCAGCTAATAGTAGTTTGTATCCCATACCTTCTGATGAATTATTATTAAATGAATTATTACCCCTGGTTATGAAACTTTTTGATACCTGTCAATATGTCCGAAGTATGACATGTTTGCTGACAAAGACTTTTCTATTACAAGCAAAAGCCTGTATTCAAAGTGGCCAGCAGCCCACAGCTGTTGGCCCCCACCAACTCCCCCTCACACCTCCCAACAGCTGTCTCGCACACACACACACAGAATATGACTCCATGAAGGGGGGTTATTTGTAAATGTATTTTAGAGTTCAGTCTGATAAGTATTTTCTGTGACCCTGCTATTTCAATGTCTGTTGTAACGATGGAACATGCATTCCCAGAAGGTGTTACTTGTGACTGCGATGCTTTCTTGGTTTTAGCCCCTAAGAAAAAAAAAAGACACGCAAGAATAAATGTCGTGAAAACCTAAACAAAGTTAAAATCGACCTGTTTTGTGCCAAGACTCGAGGCATTTGCAGCGAGGATAAAGAGAATCAACCACTGAGCGTGGGGTCTGTTGAAGCGGCCATCATCTATGTAAAGCAACAGGATGCAGGTACCACACAAGACATCGTCGATACAGAGTTTTGTGGTAAAGCGCTGGATGTAAAATTTTTACCGACGGCCTTGTTGCACGATGTTGCGAGCTACGGCCATGATGATCCGACGCTGTCCAATACAGACGACAGCTTACCGGATTATTTCGCCAGCTATCTTGAAGGTTTGAACAGGACATATTTGACGTAGTCATCTTTTACATCAGATCCAGCTGTTGCGATTGATGAAACACATCAGAAGACTGTGATATTGTTAAGGACTAAGGACAATCTGACGAGGTTGATGGAATAGTGTGTGCTACAGCATTAAAACTCATAAAGGTAGCTGTTCTACAACATATTATAGACAACAGACTGAAAGACGCGTGTTTCGGATGTGAAGTGAATCACCCCAGTAAAAGGCGATATTAGTGTCTGTTTGAGCCAGAAACGTACTATTTTGAAAAGAATTATGACGAGCTAACCGATTCGTTGTTTAAACCGGGTCTGAAGCATGCTATCGTGTCTCCTCTAAAAGTTTTTTTGGATGCAGTTACCTCTTCTAAAAATTATATGATGTGCCGAAGCAGTCGTCTGCGAATTACAGAGTGAAAAGTTCATTGTGGACAAACTGCAGAAAATAAGAGAGAAACTTGCTGATCGTACATCTGAGCGTTTTGTAGCCGACATGGTCGATAGTTGGAAAGCCTCCGTTTAAGAAAAACATGGGGTCTGTTTGCGGGCGCAGCTATTTGGCTGATCGTGTTTTAACACATCGAATAAGTTGTGATGACACGTTTATTGTATAAATGTATTGCTGACAATGTAAGTGATTTTAGACTTTTTAAGTGTGATGTGAAGATGGAGTATGATGTTAATGGTGAACATTTACAAAATTCATATTCGAAATTCAGTCAAATCGTTAGCGCATGACTGGTGTCATTTGACACAAATGTATATAGATTCTGACGATACGGTACAGCTTGTTGTAATAAAGATTGTCACATATGCCTGATACATTAGGTATAGGGCATATTATTTTGTTTGTGCATATATATTAGACATCTGTGTGATTAAAACCTTCAAGCAAAAAAAAACATTAATGTTTGTAATGTTATCGATACATTTGTTGAGCATCTAGTTGTGAGAAATGTAGATGCCTGTGTTAAATAACTTGACTTTGTCGACGTTGTGTGAGTTTTTGAATAAAAAAGGTATGACAAACAAAATGCTTGGATCATTATTTTCTGTAATGGCACCTATCAACATGTCGAACGTCATGAGCTCGGTTTATTATACCCCTTCTAATGTTTTAGAGAAGACTGGTGTGAGGCTATCTGATCAGGAGGTTTCAGAATGGCTGGCCGGTGAAAACGCCTACACGCTTCATAAACCTATGACATAATTACAAAAGAAACCGGGTTATAGCATATGGCATCAATAAACAGTTTCAAGCTGATCTTGTTGATATGAGCGCATATACTAAGGAAAACAATGATTATAAATATCTGCTGACATGTATCGATGTATTTAGTAAATACGCTTGGGTCCGATTGTTAAAAAAACAAGAGTGGTTTGGAAGTCACAAATGCATTCGAATCCAAACTCAAAGAAGGTAGAATCCCACAAAAATTAGACAGATAGAGGTAAAGAGTTTTTCAATAAACATTTTCAAAATCTGATGTCAAAAAACAAAATTACATATTTTGCAAATGGTAGCGAGTTAAAAGCTAGCATGATAGAACGATTTAACAGAATATTGAAAAGTCGAATGTGGCGCTATCTAACAGCCGTAAACTCTAAAAGGTACATTGATGTTTTACAAGAAATGATGCGTGGATACAACAGTTATCATCGAAGTATTAAAATTAAACCTGTCCGTGTCATTGTTGAACGAGGCTAACATATTTAAAACTCTGTAGGGCAAGATAGACAAGAAAACAACATTTAGGTACAAGGTCGGTGATGTTCTTCGCATTTTAAAAGTCAGGGGCCCGTTTACCAAGGGTTACCAAGAGAATTTTACACAAGAGTTTTTCACAGTGTCAGAACATATACCACGACAACAGCCGGTTTATAAACTGGCCAATTATGACGGGGATATTGTAGAGGAATGCTTCTATGAAAAAAAGTTACAGAAGATACGTATGTCTAAGGATAAAACGTTCAAAGTAAAAAAATGATAAAAAATAAAAGGGGTAAAAAGACATTTGTTTTAGTTAAATGGTTAGGATGGCCTGTAACATTTAACAGTTGGGTCCCCGAAAATGATGTGATAGACTTACAAAAATAGGTACGCCTTACACATTGTGTTCATTCACACGTTAGAAGCAACATGGGTGACAACGGTTTTTGTGTGACTTTACCGAGCAACGCGTCCATGTCTGTATACCCCGACAATCAGATCTCTAATAATAGAACAAAATTAACTAAACAAATTGATTTAAAAGACGATTGGAAGGTAGGCGTGTTAGAGATTCAGTATCCGCGAACATGGATCACCTTTTCTGAAAAAAATGCAGTGTTTACCATGACTGATACAAAAAATAACAAAACAATACAAATAACACTCGATACTCTATCTAAATATCACAAAGTTGTAGGTTATGACCAAACAAAACACAGAGTTTTTATTAAGACACGGAGATCCAATGATTTAGGGTTAATATTTTACGGCAAACTAGCAATAATCTTGGTTTTAAACCAGGGGTAAAACTAAAATCTTCCAACAAAACGACCGCTCCAGACGTCGCACAGAAAATGTACGCGCCACACCCGGCTGACATGTATGGCAGGTTTTACGCTTTGTTTCTCTACACTGACATTATAGATAGCCAGTTCATCTGAGATAGTTTTGTACCGCTGCTATGATGTGTACAAATAACAAGGGACAACCATCAGACTGTCACTATCAGATACAGCAAGCCACACTACGTGCCGACGACAAAGACGCAAATGAACGACATCGCTATCGAAATAAAAAACGATCAGAATCAATTCGTCAATTTTACAAATGGCAAAGTGATTGTGAAGTTACACTTTAGACTGGCAAAACAACCTTTTAGGTTTTGAAATGGATCTTTTAACAGACACATCACATGTTGTGTTAATATTATCAAAAACAGGCCGGAGGCTTTTTACCCGGATATGTCGGAAGCCCCACGATGTACGGATCTGGATTCGGTGGTGATTTTAGAAACTGATTCAGAATGGGTCATAATCAAGACGGATTGGGCATGTTGGTGATGTCTCGGAAAGCTTTTAAAAGACCCCCAAGACGGAGGAGGGGTCGTCCAACAAAGAAAACCAAGCAGATGATAAAAAAATGCTTAGTGTCAAAACAGAAGGGAAAGGGTAAACATACCAGATATCAGCAAAACGCTCTGAACACCATCTTCTAATCATGGCTTTGCTTCATCACATGTTTGAAGAGTGTGTCAAGTCAGAGCTGGACTTGTTTACTGTACCCTTAACACAAACAGCTATCGAGAAAAACACATATGTCGAAATACCACCGCTGTCTGTGATAACCGACACAGCACTGTTAGAGTTTATCATAGCCGGACAAAGATTTTACGGATTTAAATAACCCACTGTTGCACCTCCGTTTGAATATCACATAGCCTAATGGAACCGCGATTGATGCCGGAACCGCTGTGGGATTAATCAATTATCCATGCGCCACGATATTTTCACAGGTCGACGTATCATTAGGCGATCGTCTCATATCGCAGAGTTCAAGTATTTGTATCGTAGCATAATAGTGTCTAGCCAACTATGATCGCAACACCTTGGAAACGGTATACTCTGCAGGCCTGTTTTATATGGACACAGCCAGTCATATGGACGAGACTAACCCGGCGGGGGATAATGGCGGTTTGATCAAAAGAGCTACATTTACAAAGGGCAGTAGAGTGGTGGAACTGTTGAGCCCGATTCATAGCGATATTTTCTTTCAGCCAAAACGTATGCTTAATGGTGTCGATATAAAAATAAGCTAAAATAATGATGCATTACCAAAATCTATGATTATAGCCATGGTAGACAACGATGCTTTTACCGGAACATATAACAAAAATCCTTTTGCATTTAAACAATACGACCTGGAGTTCTTAGCCATCTATTTAGGTGGGCAGCAGATTCCTGCAAAACCATACCAATCAGACTTCCGGTCAGGATCAGCCGTGCGCGAGTTCTTCCAGTTGGCTCATGTATCAGGAGGACATTTGAAAAACCATGCGTTACCGATCAATAGATGAGATTTCCTCAAAGGTTATACGCTATACGCGTTTAATCTCACACCCGATGACGAGTGCTGTCAGCATATGTCGTTGATCAAATCCGGAAATATTAGGTTGGAGGCCCATTTCAGACAGTCAGCGCAAACTATAAATTTGATTTTATAGGCTGTTTGTGATAGCATCATCAAAGTGTCTAACCGTAGACAAGTTTTGGTGGATTTTTACTGATGAACACTATCGAATTGACTGCCGTCATGGACAAGATAATTATCAACACCCATTTTCTAGGAGTGCTGGCGAGTGACCAATTACCCACGGATATGCTAAGGAGATTGTCAATGTAGACTGTGAGCAAGTGTTCACCCGGTCGATCTGACGTGTGCGTATTGATAATAGCCATCGTTGACAAAGATCATACGGGGTGTTTTTTTGACAGTTTTGGAAATGCGCCAGACTCTGAAATGTTTCCTAAAATGATAAATGATTTTCTAAAACAATTGTGTACAACATCGTGGTATTCTAGTAGACAAGTGCAAGACTTTACATCGACCAGGTGCGGTCAGCATTGTGTGTTTTTCCTGCACCACATGGCTAGAGCAGTCGATTATGAAGATGTGTTATCCAAATATGATAACGATTTATTAAAAAATTATAAAATGGTAGCTGCTTTTGTATAACGTCTATATCCCTGTGTTTGTAAGAACATATTTTTTAAATGTGTACAACATGTTCAAAAAGTTGAGATGTTTTCTCGCGACATAAACTATGTGATATAATAAAAAAAACAAACGAGATAACAATTCACAATCTATTGTTTTTTTTTTCACACAGGACAATAAAAAACACTTGTTTTACAAAAGAATATAAAAAATACATAAACAAATAATATAAATTTAACCATTTACTACTGTCTAGAACCGGTGATACAAACAAAGCTGGTGTATGAACATACCCATTTTTCGCCGGTGTTGCAGAAGAAATTTTATCTTTTAAAAAATGAATCCTCTGTCTGACGTGCTTGTTTGGTACCATAGATAGTAGTATATTTAATACAGCTAAAGTATCTAGAAATTTGTTCCAACCCTGAGGTCTACGATCATCACCAACACTGTGTGGCGCAGTAATACTTTTATAAATAAGTCCAGAATGTCTGTTCCAGGGATCGTGCATCCGTTTAAAACAAATTCTCCAGAGTCGTTCCACGAAGACACATCTCTCGATTTAGACATTTTATCTAAAATGTACTGAACGTTCCGTTTACTTTGCTTCGACACGTTTTTAACACTAGAACTACCAAACCGCTGCCATTTGGCCATTACATTACATAATATCGCTGACTACAGAATCGTTATCGGGAGGTTGTTCGACGACGTCTTTATTATGGTCGTCAGTAACAGGCAACGACATTGTTTACCCACGACAAGTGTTGGTCTCCATATCGCCGTGTTTAGCAATCATTAGATACTGTTGTAGAATCGCTGTATAAAGTTTGGACTTCTCATGAACATCGACATTGTTCCTGACCAAAACATTTCTAATCGACGAGTCCAAATCGTTCTCTACAAAATTGTGATCACATCGCGACCGTTGTCATTCTTTAATTTGTCCAACTGATGTTGCGGGACCAAAAACATTTTTTTCTGCATATTCCATACCGTCTGCCTATTTAGTTATCAAACTTGTTATAAAAGGCAACGCAACGCTCAACAGCGGTAGAAGAAAACCGCCTTTCTGGTTAATCACTCTCTTTTTTCGTGTGACACCTTTTTATCTGCAAAGAGTTTAATTTCAGACTTTTTCTTCTTTAACGATCTATATTGTTTGGATGTGAGTGGTATGGTGCCGTTGAGAACGTTAAGAGCGACTTCGCACAGTGTAAAGATGAGTTCATTGGACGCCATCTGTGATAAAGAATATATTGCATTGAGAATATTCAGAGTATATTAAAATTAGTATATATAATATACTGCATTTGGGATAATCAGAATATATTGGATTTGGGACTTTCAGAATATATTACAACTGGGGTTCAAGATTTATATTTACATCTATTATTATCTTCAAATGCTAATTCATCACACTTTCTGAGGTCACACGTGCACGGGACATGGACCGTTGGATTCGTCTTATCTAGCTCCGCCCTAGCTTCACCTTGCTCCGCCCCAAAATGGCGGAAAATCACCTGTTTTGGATTCCTTTTTTAACTAAGTTGGCTCGTTAAACGGGCACTCTAGTGGTCAATTCTGGTAAGAACACACTCGGGAGTACTGCTAGATTACAGTTGCATCGAGTCTCTGTGTCTAAGTTTGCTCGTTTTATCATGCCGAGCACATGAGGCCTACGCAAGGTCTACGTTAGCAACCAAATGCTAACGACTCTGTTTTTCACACTTCCTGAGGTTGCTTGGGACAAAGACCGCTTCGTATCGGTGAGTAGATTCCGTTGTACCTCAAGAACGTCACCTAAACTCCGCTTAAAATGGCGGAAAATCGTGACGTTTTCATAATGTTCAGACACTAAATTTACACGTCTTGGGCACCGACGGCCACAAATCTGGTGTCTATACAATCGTGAGAACTCATCTATCGTGGCGTGAGAGTCCAGTCATCTTCGCGTCTCCATAAGCTTTCGACGTGGTTCAGAGTCAGTCGAGCGAAACACAAAAAGGCCTTAAAAATAGTTTGGGTCAACTTACCGCGTCCGGGTCCGACCCAGCCGTCAGAGGAGGGTCCAGACCGACATACTAGGATCTGGAGACGATCGGGCATATTAAAGTATTTTTTCACCTTAAATCCAGCCGAAAACATGCAGGCTTGTACGTTGACCTCAGACCTCTCACAGACAGTTGAGAGAAATACTAAAAGACCTTAAAAAATTGTCCTCAAACCTAGAGCTTCTAGACTCACCACACCGCTTCTAGAGGTGCCTAGGGCCCACATAGTTGAGATCTGGCCTGATCAGGCAATCCCAACACGTGTCCGGAAAGCATATACAGGATTAGACTGGCATATATGGCATTCGGGACGGGTCTGAAAAGGGGTCTAGAAAAGTGCAATGGACTCTAGATTTTTCACATGCATACTAGGGCCGCCCAAGGCTGACATAGTTGGGTTTCGGCCGTCTAGGACTTTTCCGAGCATTGTCCAAAAAGTATAAATGAAAACACATGGAAATATATTGGAATTGGGACGTGCCAAGGAGGGGTCAGAAAACGTCCTACGGGTCCGAAATTTCAAGTGGAGTATCTTCAGACAGTCTAGATCGACATAGTCTGGTCTGGAGTCATTTGGACCTTCTTGAGTATTTTTAATCTTGAGCATGTTTAGAGCCAAATCTAGGCAGGCTTGTATGTAGGCCTTAGGGCTTTCACAGTGAGAAAAGAGAAATACTGAAAGGCTTAATTTTTTTCCTTTGAACATAGAGCTTCCAAATTATTCATACTGCTTCTGGAGGTCCTGAGGGCCCACATATTCGAGAACGGAGTTGATTGGGCCCTTCAGAGGAGTGTCCATAAAGTGTTCATGAGAATACATGGAAATATATTGGAAACGGGAAACGTTCAAACTGGATATAGACTGGATATATAGAGGCTTTTGGACAATTGTAGACCCATATCCTTTGGCCACAATGATAGCCAAGTCTACCAGACCCTGGTATACCAGCTCATGACTTTGTCATTTTTTCATACTTGTTTTCAGGCCAATGGTATATCATATCAGGACTGTTTTTAGGCCACCTGAAAGTCATTTTTTTAATAATTAAGAACATAAACTAACTTTGTTAAACAAGAACATTTCAACTTTAAAGAAGCAACTATTTACAATATAATCTAAACATTTATTTCAATAGGGCATGCTTAACTGCGCATATTAACCTTTTTGTTTGCTCTTTTTGTTTGACAATTGCCTCGATTGTGAGTCACCAGGGAGAGCTGTTCCTAAATTTAAGGGGCGACAAGAGCCTTGCTCTTTTTAAAACGACTCGAGGCACTTTTGCTCTGGACTCTGACTATCTGTGAGGATAGTCTCTTCTTCCTGTAAGCAAGAGATTTAATTAGTGAAAGCTCGTATTTTTAAAAATGTTTTGACCCACGTAGGAGTCATACGTCAAAGCATACATACATCAATTTCTGAGGCACCTGACTCCTGGTAGGGGACCTCCTCCTCTTCCTCCTCCTCTTTTTCCTCCATTTTTTCAGTTTTTTTGGGGGGTGGAGTTGGCTTTTCTCTTGTCCCTCAGGATTTTTTGTCCCTCAGCGTCTTTTCCCTGAATAACATGTTTAAATATTGCCCTATGCGCTATGGCCTCAGCGGGGTTTAAATTTAATGCGTAAAATTTGTTGGCTGTGGCTGTATCATGGCACATAAACTGTGCCACCTTGCTACGGTCCCCTGGCTCCAAGTCATTTCTTGCCTGCAAACAGAAGAGTTAACCCTAAATTAGCTATTTATTTTCTCACAAACCAGCTATATGAGCCATTGTAATTTACAGTACGTACGTAAGTAGCAATCGAAGTTCGAATATCAGTGAACTGTGGCTTTCCGGGTAGGCCCATTTCTTCCCATACGGTCTGCAGATGCATGTTTAGATTTTTGCACAAATGGAGCGAGCTCGTAGAGAAGAAATAGTGGGCCATTTTCCCACTAGGTAGAGTGTCTTTTAATTTAAGAAACTCTTGGAACCACGAATATTCATCTCTGGTCAACAGGAGTTGCGCTATTCCAAATGTTTGGTTCGTCTTGTTTCCTTCTACCTGTTAGGACGACACAAAGCCATTGAGTCAGCGAGTCATTTTTGCTTATTAGCTTCACCATTTACTCATTGCTTACATTAAATAAAAAGACTTCATTGTCTTTATCATGCCTCGCATTCTGCACTTCTTTGATCGTTAGGTTTTGAAAGACCCCTGTTCGATGTCCATAGAGACAGGCCAGATAAGCCGTTAGATATCCATAAAAGTCAGCTTTGTCCTTTAGGGACATGGTCCTCCTTAGGCACTCTGTCAATAAAGAAATATAAGTGGGTCAAACCGACATTCGGTAGATCTCAGAAAAGTCGAATTACAGCCATGCACCTAGAACATCCGGAATTCTTTCCTTGGCCTCCTGTCTGCACCTCATCAGGACGGCCTTGGGGATCGCCCTAGCCTCCTTCGACTGTTTAACTTTTATTTCATGAACCACCACTGCCCACCGATGCTGCTTCATTATGCTTTTAAGTTCACGAGTGATTACCACCAATGCAGCCTGTGAGAGTCTGTTAGACGGAGGTGGTGCCTCTCTAACGAACGCCATAAATTGGGACACATTTTTAAAATAGTGGGCCATTTATGCTCTTTGCTTGCAGGTGGGTAAACTCTCTGACCCAGGAAAAATGCTAGCCAGCAGGCTCTGACCCAGAGTTTACCCAGTAAACTCTCTAACCCAGGAAAAATGCTAGCCAGCAGGCTAGCATTTTTTCCTGGGTCAGAGAGTTTACCCACCTGCAAGCAAAGAGCAAAAATTGCCAGCCAAACACGAACATTTGTTTGAATCTTTGCACAATGCGCAGATGCCACTTACAGTCTAATTCTTGCCAATTTATGAAGGAACGTCATATGGAAGAGGTGGCTCTGCCCTGCGGCCATGAACCCGAGGAATCTCTTGATTTGGTATACTTTGCTCTGTGCATTATTTTTTAGTCTCGCACTGGAGTTTGGGTCTTTCTGGTGTTTCTGGAATTCCTCCAGAAGCTCGTCTGTGAAAATATTTATAGATGAAAAACACAAATCTACAGACAGCCATTATCTACTGACATTTGGACCTCGCAACCTACTCAATTGGGGCACATGATCCAGGTAGGCCGGTGGCTATCCCAGAAGCTCACTGGAGGTAGATGCCTCATCTTTCTCCACTAATTTGCACATTGTGGTAGGCACAGTTTTTTGGCTCAAGGACGACGGCTTCTTTGGGAGCCTTCTATGCAGCAGCCTGTTCTGCCTTCTTAGCAGATGGACCTCTTTTTGTAGCTTTTCTTTCTGCTCTATGAGGCCACTGATTTCCTTGTCTTTACACCCCAAGAGCTCTGCCCGTTTCCACACTCTTCGTTGGTGCATTCGTCTTCTTCCACGGGCATCGGTGCATCAGAGGCAGCCGTGCCCAGAAAGATTTCTTGTAATTCCTCTTGCCGATCGCACTCTTATGTCCAGCTGGCTGGCCATGGGCACAACCGGATCAGAGGCTCTGAGTTTAGACAATTTTTCAAGGATGAATTTTCTTTTCAGACCAGCCATCACACTTTCTTTCTGACTATGTGTGAGTTCATGGTGTGTATTTAGGTGCTTATCCAGTCGGCTCGAATTTGTCCCGCAACCAGGAACGAGGCATTTGCAGTTTCTCAGGTCCACCCTCCTGGAATCAAGTTTAAGCAATAGGTTATGTTCCACCAGGTTAAAAACGGAATGAAAAACTCTCAAATGGGCCAGATGGTGTCTTTTGAATAGAATTTATTTCAGAAGAAACAATTTGCATATGTAACAATACAATTGTTGATAAAGTTTATAATTAAGTAGTAGATATGTTGTAAAGTTCAATAACATCAACAACTGAGTACTTCACAGGAACATACCACATATTTTGCAGCAATGAAAATATGTAAGACGTGAAATCAACAAGACTGTCTGCAGTCACTAGCTCATTTGCTTGGGCAAGGCAGGGAACTTCTACTTTATATGACAAAAAATGACTGTCAAAGCAAATTGTGTTGTAT
>JAOUQU010064671.1:0-16663 GCA_028566735.1 Ammoglanis amapaensis
AGAGAGAGAGAGCGAGCGAGAGAGAGAGAGAGAGAGAGAGAGAGAGAGAGAGAGATGATCAAAAATCAACAAACAATAAACACAGGTTTAAAAACATACCCCAAAGGCCCAAAATCCAAAAACAATGATAATGAAGTCCACAGTATCAGCCAGGAACATGAGAACGTAGACGTCTGTTACTGCACTGTATTCTGGGTGGATCAGGTTGTAAAAGAACTGACGAATTGGAACATAGATGTCCAAAGCTCTATTACACACAGATAAGAAAAAATGATAATGTTTTATCTTTAAACAAATATTAAATCAAGTACAACAACAGTGGGGAGGCGTGTTATGGCGTCCATGCAGATGGATTCTCCTGCCCTATTTTACACTCTTCTAATACAAGAGGATCTTGTTAAACAATTGAACATAGTTGCACACAAACACTTTTTTTACAGGGTTATACATAATATATTTTTAAAACATATTTACATTTTTACTATAAATCTCTTGGCTTTGATGAGTTGCTCTTGCAGTTTCTCCAGTAAAAGCTCTTTACGACTCTTCTCCTGAACACTCGAACTGCTGGTTCGACCCACACTCGACCTTGTGCCTGAACTGCCTGTATATATATATGTATACAAACATAAAATCTCCATTTAACTCTTCAGTACAACTCACATAACCCTTATGTAGATAACAAATTCAGGTAAAGCAGTGGATGCAGACCACCTCTGGAATGGGGTGATCTCCGGGAAATATGGGATCCTGTACTGGAGCTGCGTCTGTATACAGCCGAATTAGTGTGGGAGACTTTTCTGAGTATACGAGTGTTTGAGGACTCTGGGAACGTATCACAGGTCATTGAACTTTTTTCTCCATAGACTCCTGGTTCTTCCTCCTGGTCCGAGTGTGTGTGGCTGTACATTGTCCTTTTGGATGCTGAACTAGTGTCATCCTCATCCCACAGACCATGACACTAAACCAGAGAAAAATAAGAGATGCAAATAAGATGAGTGTTATTTATACAATAAAATTTATATTTTATAATATGGCAAGTTATTTATATTTATAAAGTTGCTTTGTAAAATGTGTCTGCAAAATATAAATAAATATAAATATTTGGCTGTATAAATAATGTTGAATGTATTTTAAGTTTTCAATGAGTGAAAACATTTACCAAACATTACACCATTTACCATTTACAAAGACATGAAGAAAGATAATACATTTGTAAAAACAGATGTCAAAGCACTGATGTACCTTGAGTATGGATCTATGAAAGAAAAGAGCCAGTAGCTGGACGAGATCATAATGCACGTATCCCTCTTTCTTCTCTACTCCTATTATATTTGGAGGGTGGAAGGGTTTGGACCTATCTACCTCTATGTTGTGATTGAATGGGAAGAACCCAAACTGGAAGAAGTATTTTATCACAATAGTCACCTAGATGTAAAAAAGTAATGACATAATTCATAAACACATATAAAAAATGACTTTGAATCAGACATAAATGTTAACAAATGAAGTTGTACCTCAGTGTACACTATAGCTGTCATCCAAAAGCGTTTACTGGGCCGGGGGACTGACAGCATGGCCCACAGAAAGATGAGGATGGGCAGCACCAGTGTGGCCATTGAGGCCGAGACCATGTGGTTAAGTATAATGACCAGGTAGCATACCATCTCTGAGTGTGCCACCAGCATGTTATAGAGAGCATAACAAAGCAGAAGGATCTGTGGCTGAGCGCTGTAGAAACGCTCAGACTCTTCCAGCTGTTCATCATAGAACATCCTTATGGACAGAAGAGAAACTTTATGTTCATAGGTCACAAACAATGAACAACCACTGCTACAATAAAATGATACAGGTAGAAACATTTCAAAGTCGATGAAGAAATTCCAAATTGTTATCAGGGCAAACAGGCCTGTTTCCTAGGGCAGTCTTGAAAATGTACTAACATAGAGCAAAAGAATGTATCACAAATGAAAAGTACTGTCTTAAAAAAAGCTAAGCGATTGCATTGGTTAGGCTAGTTTGCAGGCGTGCGTATCCAAATACCCACATTGGGATGTCACTGAGAAACTAATTAATACTTGCATTATAGTCAATGGGGTCCAATTGGAAATGGCTGGGAGTGGAGGAAGAGGGGCAGTGTGGGTACCCAAATGCTGTATAGAAGATGCAGTTTGTGGGTATGTTGATACCCTCAGACTAAGAGGATGCCTAGATGCCTTAACACCTGTCATTAAAAAAATGAATGTAATATTGAGGAAGCTCAGTCAATCAAAAAGGCAATCCCAGAATTCATAGCAGAACACTTCTTCCTCACAAAATAAATAAAAAACATTGTGCCAACGGAAGTAATAATTTTTAAAAGTTAATAACATATTGTTTAATCTATATAAAGTTGTATGAGTGTATTCACTTCTAAGTTTAGGTGCGCCAGTGAAGTTTAAGATATTGGAGATGCTAATGTGTTGTGCCACCTCGTCTTGTGCATTGTTTTGAATCGTGCAATGCAATCTGCATTAGCATGGTAGTAAAACGCGATGCTATGTCCAAGTAGTGCTGTTATAAGGGATGATTTAATAGATCTCTCACTCATTATACAGCTGTCTACTTAGGTATTTCCTGCATTATTATAGACTTTAGTGATTTTTAGACTTTAAATTACTGATGCTAGTTTTACTCACCTGTTGCGCAACAGTTCACTGGCTGTGAGTTCATGACTTAGTGAGGGAAGTGTAGAATCATCTGGAATGTCAATCTTGAGCCTCTTCCCGTCCAGCTGACTCAAAGGCTCCCCCACCGAGTCCAGACCCGTGGCCTTGCTATAAGAGGGAGGAATATCTGCCTCAGAAGGAACCCTACTCAGTTGGAACCACGTGGCTTGCTCAGGTAAGAATTTACTAATAGTTTCAGTTGCTGTTGCTCCTTGGAGTGTCTGTCCTTCACTAATACAATTCCGGACCCCTGAAGTCTCAGGCAGAACTGTGGGGTTCCTGAGATTATCTGGGACTATATTTTCTTCAGTCTCTTTGAATTCTTCAGTGGTATCACCAGTGCCTTGTCGAGAGCAGAGTGCTGTACACTGTGTGTAATCACTGCAGGAAAAGGGTAGAAAAATGTTAACAAAAGATGAACGGAACAAAGCAGAGTTAAGGTTAATTAGTGGTTAAGGTACTGCCACAAAATTGCCCATGTTGGGCCACTGAGCAAGGTCACCCATGACTGCTTAAAAACAGTGGTCTGTTGTAATTGCAAGTGGCTTTAATTAACATCTAATAAATGTAAATACTACAGTAGTTGCTTACTGTGAGAAGTACACATTTTCAACACCAGGGAGCAGCATATTCCCAACCTACAACTTACAAACGACTACAAACTTACAGCCTGCAACTATATGTAGCTCAGGACAATTTCATCTTCACACTGACCAGTAGATTAACGTATGTGATGGCCTAAGATTTATAGGCTATTATAGTGCAATGACCTCAATCTTTTAAAAAACATACCTTTGTCATATTCTATCTATCTATTCATTTATCATCCGTTTTTCCCAGTTCCTGGGGTAACAGGTTAATGTTTGGAGCAGAGTTTTCCGTCCGGATGCCCTTCCTGACGACAACCACCAGTAAATGGTGGGAACTTGTGAGACTACTGGACAATTTCACATTTCCGATCAACCTAGTGCATGTTTTTGGACTGTGGGAGGAGACCGGAGTACCCGGAGGAAACCCAAACTCCACGAAAGTCCAGAAAGCACAGAAAGTCCCCAGCCCGACCCGGGGCTCGTACCCGGGACTTCTTGCTGTGAGGCGACAGTGCTATAACCACTCAGCCACCGTGCCGCTCATGTGACATGTATAATGACAGACATTAATATAATAACGCAATTACTAGGAATGTGAACTAAGGTTTTATTAGTAGTTTTGTTAACAATTCTGCTCAAATTATGTGTTGCGAGAATTAAAGGTTTAAATTTTGAGATTTGCTTTCTATCAGTAAATGCACATCATGTGCATGTCTCGAAAATGGCTTTTCTGTTTTCTGGATAGGGAACAAAGATCTTAGCATTGGAAGTATTCAATTGCAGTTTGTCTTTTTTCCAATATTTTGTCTTCCCTCACACCCTATAACATTTAGATCAATACATTTCATGGTTCAGCTCAAACACTCTCATTCGATGTACACAAACATGCCTCCACATTAATTTGATTTAACCAGAGCTGAACATATCGACTGCTGCCAATCTGGACTGCAGGCAAGCCAGCCATCAACACAGGTTGTGTAAAACCATGTCGATGTAGCACATGCAGAGAGAGGGCTGATATCATTTTAGTAAAAGGATCACGGACTTAACAGTTACACTGTTTAAAGATACACTTTATTGCTAAAAGTATTCGCTCACCAATCACTTCCATGGTCACAGGTATATAAAAATAAACACCTAGGCATGCAAACTGTTTTCCCAACTTTGTGGGATCAGTTTAGAGCCCCTTGAGTGTCCCACATGCACCAGTAAACAAAGGCAGGTCTATAAAGTCATGGATGGCAGAGTCTGATGCGGATGAATTTCAACCCCATAGAAACACCTTTGGAGTGAATTAGAGTGGAGACAGAGCCAGGCCTTTTTGTACCAACATCAATATGTGACCTCACAAATGCACTTCTGGGAGAATGGTTTAAATCCCCTTAAACAGATTCCGAAACCTTGTGGTACACCCTTCCTAAAAGAGTTGAGGCTATTATAGAGTCGAGGCTAGTTGTGGGCCAACATCATTGCAATCCGGTGGATTAAGAATGGGGATTATGCCACTTAAGCTCATATGTGAGGCAAGGCAGGAGAGCAAATACTTTTGGCAATATGGTGAATATACTCGACTAAAATTTTACATTTACATTCTTGGCAGATGTTTTCCTCCAAAGCGATTAAAGGTTGAGAGTCTTGTTCAACTGGCAATCTAGCAGTGGTAGACCGGAGTGCACCCCCATACCATGACAGATGTCACAGATTCTTCGGTGTATTACCTTTAAAAAAGGCAAAGTTACTTTTATTGCATTGCAATAAAATACGCTAACCTCCTCTTGCAGAGCTGCCGGGTCAGAATCTCTGTGGTGGAAAGATAACGAGACATGATATCTGAGAGGTGAATAGCAGGAAGTGCATCAGGCACAAAAACTGCTAAATTATGAATACAGATCCAGGTGATCCATTTTGGGAATTGTTTTTAATCACTGATTAAAGTGATAGATTTAATATGATACTGGTTATTCATAGAAGATCGTAGATCGTACGATCATAGATCGTAGGCTCACATTACATGTTAAAAAGGGACAACAACAATACATGTTGTTGCTTAGGCTGTTTTACTGGATGCCACATCCAAGGCTATCAAACAAACGTCGAACCAACAATGGCAACCCGTAAAAAAAGAACCAAATGCTACTTTGTGTAAGCATTATTTCTTCTGCTCTAGAGGTCATCCAGTAGCTTTAATGATTCAACACAGTGCTAGTGTGTTTGTGTGTGTGCGTGCGAGTTTGGTGAGTAAAATACATAAATCCAGCCCCAGCATTTTGTTGAACTACTGCTGATTCACCATGACATGAGCGCAAAGGGCATATCTAAACATCATAGTAATGAAACAGATAAACAAGGAATAGATTGAGAGCACTATGGAGTTGGAGATGAATGGCTATGACTTTATAATGATTTGATTCATTAATGGCGTGAACGTTATTTTTATCAGTTAAAAGCCGTGTCTAAAAAGCAGTGAGACATTAATCCTCTAAATGTTCTTGACATATGACATATGTATTACTTATATAACCACTGCATGGAGGTCTCCAATGTACTTTATTTAAAACAAAGGCTGACATTTGGGCCAGTCATAGCTTTATATATATAGTTCAAGTATTTCTTGTATTTTCTGCCATTTGGTATGATTGCTACAAAACTGCAGTGTGTGATAAGTCCATTGTACCCTCACTGCTAGCTTTTAGAGATTACTATTGGGAGATGTTTGACCGAATGGTTTAGATATAAAATGGCAACTCCGTTGATATTTTTCGGGGGTGGGGATGACTGGTATTTTGTTTGTCTGCCTGGCAGATGTTGACATTCAGCGCTCCCTTATGAGATCGTCAGAGTCTGAAGGTGTGGCAAGATGCACTGGGACAGATAAATCACAGTTGAAGGCATTTAGGTGCATCACTTCGTACTTGTTCCGGGAAAACCTTTTTTTTGGGTTCTTTTTTGGTCATAAAGAACTATTTACAGCCTATTGCGTTAGCGTTAGGCTGGTTTTCTATTTTTATACTTCCAAATGACCCATTGTAGTTCTATTGTAGACCCAAGTTCTATTGTATTTAATTTAAATCATGACGTTTAATTTCCTGAATGAGTATTATGAATATCTTACTGATGCACACATCTTTATCTATCTATCTATCTATCTATCTATCTATCTATCTATCTATCTATCTATCTATCTATCTGTCTGTCTGTCTGTCTCTCTATATATCTATATCTATATCTATATATATATATATATACATACACACAGAAGGCGGCATGGTGGCTAAGTGGTTAGCACTGTCGCCTCACAGCAAGAAGTTCTGGGTTCGATCCCTGGGTCGGGCCAGGGGCTTTCTGTGAGTAGTTTGCATGTTCTCCCCGTATCAGCGTGGGTTTCCTCCAGGTGCTCCGGGTTTCCTCCCACAGTCCAAAAACATGCACTAGGTTGATTGGAAATGTGTAAAATTGTCCAGTCGTCTCACACACAAGGTCCCTGTAGCGATACGGGATTGGAGAAAGACCTGGCAACCTACTGTGTAAAAATATATTTGCTAAGTAACTCTGGGGATCGGTAGCGGTCCACAGAGTGACCCAAGAGTCGGAAACGGGTAAATGCATACACAAATGCTGGTATGTGCATTTAGTTATATGCTTTATTAAAGCATATTACACAAAGATTTGTATGTTTACTCTTTTCAGAAAGAACCTAAACAACTCCAACTGCAAATCAATAGCTTTCTGTGCCATTCAAAAATGTTATTGATAAACTGAACCGGCTCATGCACATTAAGGGCGGGTATGGGAGGGTTTGTAATCAACACCCTGTACCGCTTAGTGGTCTGTATCTCAGCTCTCAATTCAAATCAGGTACCAACAACTAATAATGAATTGAAATAACCTTTTTAACCCACAGCATTACTGTGAAATGTAAAAATACAAGTGCTAATTGTCTGTTGGTGGATTACAGAGGGTCATGTGGTGTTCTGACTGACAATATCACTGAAAGGAATGAATGTAAGAAACTGGAATCTGCTTTGTTAAGTTCTCTTCGATACAAAAACAGAAAGGATTTATGTTTTTTCCTAAATGAAAAAAAGGTTGTAAAAAATGTAAATAAAGGTGCACAAGTGTCATTTTTTGCATGTTCAGTTTTGTCAGTGAAAGATACTTTTTATAAATGATCTGTATTATGAGGGAGATATATGCTGTTATATGCTGTGCTAATATCGTTGAACAACCAACTTTTTTCTAAGACAGCAATCTATGTAGACAGTAAGACAGCAAGGCATCTTACTGTTAGGAATCGATGGTGGTTTTGCGACTGGAATGCGTGAGTGCGAGCCCTGAACATAAAAACACACGACAAGAGGGATAACGGATAACAAATAACATTTATTAAAGACAAACACATATTGGACGGCTCACGGGGCAAGTAAACAGGAATGCTGGGATTCACGTGTAGCGGGCAGGTAAACAGGAGTGCTGGGACTCACGTCAGCGGTCGGGTAAACAGGAATGTTGGGACTCACATCAATGGTCGGGTAAACAGGAGTGTTGGGACTCACGTCAATGGTCGGGTAAACAGGAGTGTTGGGACTCGCGTCAGCGGTCGGGTAAACAGGAGTGTTGGGACTCACATCAATGGTCGGGTAAACAGGAGTGTTGGGACTCACGTCAATGGTCGGGTAGACAGGAGTGTTGGGACTCGCGTCAGCGGTCAGGTAGACAGGGGTGCTGGGGTTAACGTCCAGCGGTCAGGTAACCAGGAGTGTTGGGACTCACGTCAGCGATCAGGTAAACAAGGACGCTGGAGTTCACGTCAGCGATCAGGTAAACAGAGGCGCTGGAATTCACGTCAGCGATCAGGTAAACAGAGGCGCTGGAATTCACGTCAGCGATCAGGTAAACAGAGGCGCTGGGATTCACGTCCAGCGATTGGGTGAACAGGACGCACTACACTAAAAACACATAACGGGGACTACATAGAGAACGTTAACGCTAACACAAACAAGAACCTACCTAGCGCACGAAGCTGCTCGTTACTGGACCGAACGCAACACGTTTCCTATGCGATGAGCCTGCAGTGTGAGGCTGAGTTGGCTGGGCTTATAAACCCGATGTTAAATTAGCAACACCTGGCGGCATTCAGCACTAGTGGGTGCTCTTGCTCGCCAGGCCACCAGATGGCGCCAAACTCACCCCACACTGCAGGCGACCCTCAGGGGAGGCTGAAAGGACGAGACCACTTCCCAACAAGGTCTATGTCTATATAACATATAAGCCTATAAAACATGCCATAAAATGTTGTGATCAGAAAAAAGCCGATTTGAGTCAAGACGGAAGTGCAGATGAGCAAAACACAAAACCCCTGCTGCCTCTCGGGCGCAGTGGCTAGGGCTGCTCACCATGTCAAGCGTGTGTGCTCATTACTGCCCCTAGTGTGTGTTTACCAATGTGTGTAAATGTGTGATTCACTGCACAGATTGGGTTAAATGTGCAGGATTAATTAAGATTGGTCTAAAAGCAAACTGTTAAAATCTAAATAAACTGGAGTAAAATACTGCTAGTCTTTTTGTTCTAACATCTGTTTTAAAAATCAGAAGTTTAAAAGTTACCATCTGCAGACATCACAAAATAGCAGAGGTTCAAACCAGAATTCCAGGGTTGCAGCTTGCAGTCATATTGCGAGTTGTGTTTTAAACTGTCTCAACAAAGCCTGGAACAAAATTTGTTTGGTCTTATTGCTGAAAGCCAGCATCATATGGTTCCACTCATAGCATATGTTCTGCAGTATTGTGAAGCTCTGGTTTCCAGCGTGTATAGGTGCGGCCATGTATGTAGGTCAATGACAGCATCACTGTTTCGCTCTAAGTACGAGAGCAGCTTCATGAACTGAACGCTCACTGGCTGCGATGAGCCGTATCAGCTTTCATTTACATTAAATCTTCTCTCAGAGGACCTCTTCACAACCTCTGGGGAGCAATCACATTTGGAAATCACATTTAGTCATTGTAAAAGTAGATCCGATACCGAGAACCATAAACGTGGACACATTTCTTTTATTTAGCACGGATATATATGTTAGGTCACTATGACAGCATTCAACAACCTGTGTGGAAATGAAATGTACTTTGATTTAGGCTCACATCCCAGTCTGTCCATGAATGTGTGTGTGTGGGAGAGTTGTTGAGGCGCTGTGGATTAGACCCAGCCCCTGGCTCAGCTCACTTCACACTGGTCTCAAAAGCACACCATTCATTCCATCTTGTTTTCATTCCCCTTTTTTATATGTCCAAAAAGTGTTTTCCCAAGCAGAGATATTTCACAGAAAAAAATATCTTCCACTCTCTAATACCCCCCTGCCTACCCACACCTGGTTGATGCATGTTTATTTGATACCCTGAGTTTAAAGTTGTCATGCTCTTCAATAGCCAAGAATATGTCTTCTCCTCAGAACAGTATGAAGGCACGACTGAAGGCAAATTACATATTTGGACTCAAAAAGACAAGCAAATAATGTCACTTATTTGCATGTTCTCTCTCTCTGGCTTACTTGTGCACGTTTGATGTCAGACACACTATGAGAGCTAAAGCGCCCATTTTATTTGTTAAATTAATGTATTGTAGCTGTGCATTCCAGTCGCAAAATCACCATCGATTCCTAACAGACCTGTATTTTAACGGCATTATTTTGTAATAATACACATAAAGATACAAGTGTTTGCACTTTGGTTTAAAGTTTTTTTTGTGACTGACTAATAAGCTGTAGAAATTATTTCAAACGTTTATAGTTTCATGTGGCTTTGTATTTATATTATGTATATCATATTTCTCCATGAATAAACCCTTCTTTAAGCATATTTTTATATACTTTAACCTCACAGCAAGAGGGTTCATATTCAAGGTAGAGCAGTAAAGTTAGTCCCTTCTGTGATGGACTGACATCTTTTATGGAGGTGTTTCCTACCTTTTGATTTTCAAATTGATCCATCATAACCCTAAATAAGTTAAAAGAGTGGTAAGGCAACAATGAATTAGTATAGGGCGGCATGGTATTTTGCTAATTAGCTAGAAAACTCAGATCGAATTGGGAGCTTTCTGTGTGGAGTTTGCATGTTTTTCCCATGTCTGTGTGGGTTTCCTCCAGGTACTCCGGTTTCCACAGTTCAAAGACATGCAGTCAAGTTAGTTGAACTTACTGAAAACTGTTTTGTGTGTGTCACTGTAGCTTGGAACAGATTGGCAACACGTTTTGGTGGATTTGACCAGTGTTAGTCTCACCGTGACGCTTGAAATAACCTGCATACAGTAACATAAGAAAAAAATGCTAAAGTTATTCATGGCAGTAATTTGCAGACTTGCAATTAAATATTATATTCATAGTATAATAGTAACTAAAAAGTATATTTGTGAATGTACTTTTGGAGTGAATAAAAAATATGAAAAAATCTACCATCAAAGTGGCCATCAAGTTTCATCAAGTTTATATTTTCAAGATTTATTAAATGAAATTAAAGTTAACTGTTAAAGTTAAAGCTAACCATTAAAGTTAAAGTTAACAAATAAACATTAAAGTTACAGTAGACAGTGTGAGCAATAAGGTGTAAAGGCTTTGCTAAAATTCGAACAGTGGTGAGGTTTGAACTAGCATCCTTTGAGTTACGAGTCATGTACCCTAACAATTAGGTTAAAGAGCGTAGTTATCTTATGACAACAGTACCAGGTTTCATTTAACACATGCTACAACAGTGTTGCCCTGTATAAACACAGAATGTATGCCTGGTCTGTCTGGACTACAAATCAGTCTTCAAGGTTCAACTAAAAGAACAATAACTAACATTATAATCAATGCCAAATAATCAAAAAGTCTAATTAATCAAATGGTTAATGGAACAAAATAAATATGACTCTGTTACGACTTTCTGTGCAGAAGGTATTACGTTTTATATTTCGTTTTACTTACTAAATTACAAACAAATATATTTGCCTGTACTCCTTTTTAAATAACAAATCATTGACTGTCATTTAAAATTAACTTTACATAAAGGCACTACAATAACAATAATAATTGAAACAATAAAATTTACAAGCTTATATGTATGTACTGTATAGTATAAGGGATGCAAAGAATCTTCAAAATAAAGTGACTTTTTCTGCATGTGTATGTCTGCATGCGGTATTTTAGAGATCAAAAAGTACACGTACATTAGAAATCCATACACTCATCCTCTGTTATAATATTTAGCTTATTTTTGTTTTAAACTTATGCACAATTTTGGCTTTGTGGTATTTTAATATGCTATACTTATTTCAGTGTGAAAAGAGATTATGTTTTTGATTCACCAAAGACCTGCCCTGTTTACATACCTGTAAAGCCACTGACAGATTACATCAGAAGATCTGGGAATTTAAGGTGGTTATGCTGGCATAGCTATGGCATGCCATTAGAGGAATTAGACCTGCATGCCTCTTGAAACTCTGAAATTCCCCAAAGGCGTTCTCATATCACCATCACTATTGGGTTGGAGTAGCAATTTCTTAATTCTCTTCAACCCCCTATTTAACTGATATTTATATGTTTCTTTGTAAAGAAAAGAGAATAGATGCTTTTCTACTTTTGAATCTCAGTTCACCTGGAGTCAACAGCACAATAAGTTATCCTTATGTGACTGTCAATCATTGTGTAGTCAAAATTCATATTTATTTGTACAGGATATATTTCAGCATTTTTTTTTTATAATTTTCAACTTTATAAAGAAAAAACGGAAAAAAGAAAAAAAAACAGTGTTACAGTAAATTACTAGGAAGTGACAAGAAAATTTAAAAAATGGAACTCATCTTCTGGAACAATAAAATATAATAGAAACTATTGAAGTGTTATTTGATCAATTTAGGCTCCATGTAACCATACCCATACAGATCTGTAACCAAGCTAAAAGGATACTTTTGTATTTTGCGCAAAAATGTATCACAAATGAAAATTTGTGACAAATAGTAAACATTAAAAAAATTCCACAATCCACAATAGAGAAAATGGACAGAGCTAAGGCGATGCTGAAACTGGATTCTGCAGTAAAACAAGGTGTCCTAGCTTGTAAAAATGTGAAATGTAATATAGTGTGATATAGTGAGTTCTAAAGGAAATTTTGATTTTCTTTTTTAACATCGCACACATTTTTTTGTAAATGTAGTAAGTTAATCTAAAAGCAACATACCCTTACAAATACAGGCAAAAAAGTTAGATATGGTTTGTTCACAACATGTCGTGTTTGTCTTTGTGGATTTATGTAGTCCAAGTGCACATATGCTCATGTGCACAAGATCACTCAGACGTGCACATTCTTGAGTGCTTTATGGATGTGGCTATCTATAGGCCTGCATGACATAGTAAGTGCAAAAAGCCTCTTGTCATTACTCAGAGGTGGCACATAATTTGTCATCATTACATTTTCATCTCTATAGCAATACTTAAAACCCCTATTCAGATATTACATGTCTGTCTGCAGGTTTGTTGTTATTGCTTTCATTCTCAAATATTTTAGTGCCCCAAAAAACATTTAATAAAATGCCCTGGCTCCAACCGAATGTACTGTTTATGGGGCACCCCTAGATCACATTAAAACATAAATAAATTGTATGTGTGTTACACCGTTAACTTGCTACATAAATGTTCTTGTTTTTGTTACAGTGAAGGAAGGGGATTTTCTTGTTTCTGCATCACTGTGGACCCAATGAGGAAATCTTGGTTGAAAAAATGTTGTACAGATTTTGGTCTTTATTAACCAACATTAGTGGCCAGTCACTTGCTCTTTGACTGAAAAGAATGGTCACATAAACACTTTAAAGTCATGTAAGGAGCTTTCTGATTAGAGTAGCTGTCTCATAGAAGTCAGTTTATTTTAATTCTATTTATTTTTTAAATGTGCAATGTGTTTAAGCTTTGGTCATACAGTATAGGTACAATTTAGAATTCTAATTTAGGCTTCTTTTATATGGCTTTTGTGTCTGTCTGATTTAAAGTATGAATGTACATTGATCATCTAGATTCTTGTGCATAAATGTGATTTATATAACTAGTATTATCATTTTATAACATATTATTTTATGTCTTTTTCTTTTAGAATGTACATATTACTTAGAAATACTTGCAGTAAAGGTTAATTAGCCAAGACACAGCATGTTTTAAGATATGGTTTGAAAGTGAATGATTCTACATTTCACTACTAGTTGTTTGTTCTGTGGTTGAGTAGTTCGATAAAGCAGCTTTCTAAATTATAAGTTCACATGAAACCCTATTTGACACTAAGTAAGCCCATCTCAATACAGTATGTAATATATTATCAGGTTAACTAAAGTCCATTTGGCTTTTGGTCTTTGCAAAACAAAGAGATAACCACATTAAAGTGGCAGAGCATAAAGTCAGACACAGTTTAGTCGCGCCAGCCCTTTCTGCATTGTATTTTCACTACAACCACTGTTCTATTCGCCAACCCATTATTCTGCTGACAGGCTCAATCCTGCATGATGGAGCCCCTCTCTCAAAAGTGGTTTAGTGATTGATGTAGTGTTCACAAAATGAGTTTTAACTGTGTTCAGACACAGCTGAGGCTCAGGTGCTTGTCCACTAAAGGGTTGAAACATATGACTAACTGGTTCCAGCCATACTTATTTATGTCTTAGACTATTATGTCTCAAACTCCCACTTTTTAATGACAGGTACATTAAGCTTATAAGGCCCAAGAGGGTCTGAGATGGGATCTTCTAGGTGACAAATGAACAGTTTAGGAAGAGAAAGACACCAGTTGACAGGATCATATACACAAATGTTATGCTACACCAGCAAAAACTAACACCTTTTGTTGCAGTTGGCAGGTCTCAAGGCTCCTATAACACATTTTAAATGGTTTTAAAGACTAATATTAAATGCACCAGGTGTACAAAACAGTGTTGTATTTCTAATGTATTACCCATTATTAAACTCTCCAGTGAGAAATCCTAGGATGTACTTGATGTATATAAAATATCAAATAACTAAATTAATTATTTTTGCAATTACCTTTAATCCATACTGTTTGATCACTTCACAGGAGTCAAATCCCCATAGAAAAGTGCAGGTATTGATTAAATACACTTAGTGATGTGACTGGCCAGTCTAGTGTATCTTTTTCCCACTGTGTCCTGACTAAGGGTAAAATGACGAATGAACTTACAGTTGTTTGTTATGCACTTAAATGTTCATGCATTTACATAGCTTTTTAATATATTTTTAAGCCATAGGTATTTGTATCCTAAGCTGCATAATTCATTCTTTCAATTGGAAGGCCTTTTCAGGGGATCAGTTTGTGGTTTTGGCTCATTACTATTGTAGACGTATAAAAAGGAAAGTATGTTAAGCGTGATTAATGCTTCGCCACGACGTCTTTAGTTTGTAATTAAAAAGGAACATCAGGTTTCCATGTAAATATGGTTTGATGTTTCCGATTAAAAATAAATCATAAAGACATCTTAGAAAAGGCATTAATACAATCAACTGTTATGTAAAAAGCATTATACTGTAATCTGTACACTTACCAAGCTATTTATTGCATTAAATTATTTTATTCATTCTGTTACTGTCACATGCAGTGTACTGAGCTTTGTTCTGTTCATTTATAACACATTGGGAACTGTGTTGCCTGGATATTTGAGGGTCTTGTGTACTGACCATAATTTCTTAACCAGGATTTTAATTAAATAAAATTAAAGCTCAGTGGTCTACATTGTTTCTTTGTAATGCTTTATTTTATTTTGTGTAATCCTGCATAATCCTGCAATATGGAAAACTAAAATAAATGTTTCAATGTTCTTGTTTTTTACTAACCTGAGCTGAGAGAGTTTTTTTCCCTTCCAGGTCAAGCACAATCATGGGCAAAACATATCACCCTGAGGCTACAGCAGACTTCCTTCCTAAAATAATAATCTTGGATCCCTGGGCGGGGTAAAATACAATAATTTTGGGGGTCTGTACATTGGTTCTGAGCAGCTAGTCTGTCAGTCAATGGGTCTAGTGCAGGGGTGTCAAACCAGATTTATAAAAGGCCGGTATGAGTGCTGGTCTGCGTTCCAATGTGGATGTTAACCAATTCTAGCTTGTTAAACTATTGGAATCAGGTAATTCTGATCTGGTTGGAATAATATCAACTGCCATACTGGCCCCTGTAGGATGGATTTGAAATCTGTGGTTTAATAAAAGTGAATTTTACTTGATAACCTTAAAAAAAGAATGCTTACAGAGCAGGCGATTGGCTCATTGTTTATTAATATCATAGTAAATATATAAATATAGATGAATACCAGATGTGTGCTCAATAAAGTGATGGGTAGATAAATGGAGTTAAATTCAAATTTTTCTTTGTCATTTTTACCAATGCAGCACATCTGAATTAAATAATGTGTTGTACAAAACCAGTTTGTTGTTGTTATATGTGGCTTACTTTTCATTTAAACTTACCCGTGTCTGAATTTAGAACCAGCAATTACGGTGTCCGATGTGGCCTGGTTCACCTGAAACATTTGAAAGAGCTTTCAGTATGCTTACGTTATGTCTGGTCCTTCGAGACATAACAAGTCTACATTGTTGATATGCTGATTCTACATTATTTAAACATAGCTACACTAGCAACACAAATTGCTTCTCATTTGGTTTATGAATTGGCCAATCAATGAAAGCGGCCAGCTGTGTCAGAATAGCTTCTTCATTAGCATTTAAATAAAGTCTTACCAAGTCTCTAGAGAGAGTCACATTTAGGACAAGTGTTAAATGTAAAAATAAATTCCTCTTACATGTAACATAAATTCAATAGATGATGCATGGTTGACTTGGTGGATTTGACGCAAGGGCCAATTAGAGTAAGATTTTAATGGCAAACATTAATTCAATCATTTATTTATTTGGAATCTGAATAAATAAAAGTTTTTCCATATTCTTTTTAATTGCCACTAAGACAGGCACCTCTGGTTATGTGGAGATTATTGGGGATCACAGCATCATGTTGAGCTCTAGGCAGATGGCTGTAGGTTGGTAAGAACCTGCAACCTGCCCCCCGAGCCAGGCCCTGCAATGGGCTGTGTAGAGTCACATCTGCTAATTAGTCCTCAACTGGTAAACCAGTGAGCAATTCCCTCAGCATGTGAAATTCCCACAACAAATGGTGCACAAATCCTTTAGCCGTGTGAGCTCAAACAGAAGTGACAAGATACACATTAACTACTGGGTAAAAGGATCCATAACTTATTTTTGCACATTTTCAGATTCTGTTTCGGATTCTGATTTCATTTTCCATGCTTACCCATCAATCCGACCCCCCCCCCCCAAACACACACACACACACACACACA
>JAOUQU010064884.1:0-16661 GCA_028566735.1 Ammoglanis amapaensis
GAGAGAGAGGGAGAGAGAGAGAGAGAGAGAGAGAGAGAGAGAGAGAGAGAGAGAGAGAGAGAGAGAGCCAAACCCTAAATCGCAGGGCTAGTGTGATTTAACGCTACATGGTGTAAGTCTAATTTTACATGTCTAAGAACAGTATACAGTTGTGATAAGTCACTCACCATGCTTTCTAAAGTTTATTTAGAGAGGTTTTTTAAGAGAACTTATTTAGAGAAGTTCTTCTGACAAATAACCTCAGTCCAGATCGTCATATGTTTCAAATATGCTAGCATGGTCTCTTTTACCAAACCCTGTAATTCCAGCAGTTTCCTGTTTATTTCCAAGCAAGGACTACAGTTTTTCGTCAGTGTCTAACATGGTGGATAGTTTTTAGTAGTGCTTATAAACTCAGATTTTTGGTTGGAGAAATTAAACTGTGGGTTCAGAGAGAAGCAAACTGCAGCACATGATTAGCAGAGGATTGTTTATATGGAATAATTCTCCAGAACATATCTGTCAAAACTTTAAGAAACTGATACTAGAACAAATATCGTAGTGATGTTGCCTAGCTTAAATATTCTATTCTCACATAAAAGTGTGTTGCTGAAATCAAAACAATTGGGTTTTAAAGGCCATTTTAAATTTCCAGTCATGTGCGCTTAACTAGGAAGGAAATATGCCTGGGAAAAGAAATAGTGGCGGCATATGTATGTAACATCAAAGGCCGTTATGCTAGTCACACCCTCTAGTAACATCAACTCTCAGCAGAAAAGCTGCCACACTAAACAAATCTTAATTAGCTAAATTTGTCATAGCCTGATTCTTTACATCAAGTCATACTTAGTAGCTCACACATCCAAGTGAATATAATCTGATAAACTTGTCTCAAATTACAAATCTTTTTTTTGGCCTAAATTTCTCTCCCATGTCTTTGGCCAACCAGAAATGTTAAGTAAACCACAATCAACCATGATGGTTGGGTAACTAAAACATCCCAGCTTCAACATACTCCCAGCACATTTTTGTTTGTTCAATTTTAACGCAATGTTGTCAAAGAAGCACAGCCTACTCTCAGTCAGAAACAGTCATACTTTAGAATTATAGAAAATGTATCCCACCACTAGCAGAATGCAACATGGACCAAAGGACTGTATTCAAAGGACTGTATACAAATTGTATTTTAGACTAATCTGATTACCTCTGCAAGTCTGGCAGTAGCAAATGTCAAAATCACTAAAATCACATTTTCCTAAATGTCTTGGTCTTAAAGCTTTCAGCCAATATCTGTCAAATGTATGTACAAATGTATATTGAAGAAGGTGCAATCAAACATTCTCAAAACCATATTCTATCAATAATTATAATACCCTGCAGTTTAGTAGATGCCTAATGAAATACTTTTAACATCCAAATCAATGTAAGTACATATCCATCTAATTTCTCAAATCAATGAAAGGTTTTAGATTACAGCTGCCAGAATAAATTCAAGTTTAACTTTGTCCATTACACATACAGTCAGGCAAGTAAACGTAAGTAGCCTCTTCCAACACAATAAATGATAGCTTGTGGTTATGTGTTTTAATGCAGCAACATCGTTTTTCTCCATTCTTTCATCATTCTGTTGTTTAACTCATTGGGCAGATTAGGCGCTTAAAGGTTGCATAAAAAAAAAAGATTGTGGTTGAATGCTCCAAGCAACCGTTCAACTTGTTATACCTGAAGAAGCAACGTTTACACCACAATTAAAAATTTGATTTGCAGATTCAGTATTTGGACCGACAGTCTATAAAATCCATATTGCTCAGGAACAAAATAGTAGTTGTTGTACATTAAGTTATGATACCCCCTGGCTTGAGATGGTCGTTAGCTGTGCTATTTAACACCAAATGCTTCGGGAACCTAAGCTATGAGGGCCAAGTGTGCAAGTAGCAATAAAAAATATTTCCTAAGCCGAACAAAAGCTGTAGCCTTGTCATATTAAGTAAATATAAGACAGATAAGGTTTATATGACAAGTATTAATAAATACAACATCTTGTTTAATTCTCTTTCCATTAGATGGGACTTAAAATAGATAAAGAACGATTTCCACAGCACACATGCATATACAAGCATTACATATGTAAATAACTGTTAGTTATAGCAATCCAAAAAAAACAACTGCATAGTAATAGAGTCATTTTGAGTACAGTGTCCAGTAAGGGCACTGTAGAATGTTTGGGCATCTTACAAATTCTCCCTAAATACCAAATAGATAAGAGTTGGGTGTAGGTTCTCTTAAGACAGACCATATTCTTAAAAGCTGATTCTAACGTGGCCTTCATTTCAGCCCACAGTGGACAAACCAATTTGGCAAGACAGCTTAAACAGTTTCTCTACATGTAATCATAGCTACATCAGCTATATTCGTAAGTACTAATAATAATAAAACATGTACCATGTAAACAGTTCTAACCGACTGAAGTGTGAGGCGTTTCATGAATGTCATGAAGTAAAAGGCAGAAAAGAGATTAGGCTGAATGATTAATCCATGCTAAGTAGTTTACAGTATCTTAAAACAAGGACTTCAAGGTGAAACTATTTATAATTAACTAAAAATGTAGAATATTGCTTTACAGTTTTGACAGCGCAAATGGAATTGCCGAATTTGTCAATGCAGTGCAATTTTATTTTGTAAGTAATGGAGAAAAATGTCTGGTAGGTTTTACTCGCTGACCTTCAGCTTCTGGTTAATAATACCCGAGTATACCCGGTTTTCCCGTCACATGTATTAGAAGCATTAAACAAAGCTGTCTTTGTCAAGAGCGCTAGTGAGCTTTTCGTCAGAAAATAGTTGCCGTGAGAAACACTACTTCCTTAAAATATACTGTAACATTTTGGTCGCTTACATTTCAAAGTATACTCAACACACCCGCTAAAACTTAGTCAAGTTAAAACTGGAGACGTTTTAATCCTAGGATAAATGTTAATCCTGTCGAACGACGTGCTTGTACTGTAGACTTTTCAGCCCGGAGTAAACGAAGCGTGCCAAATCAAAACAGATTACATCACGATTATATACGGTGCATCATTACAGCATACAACAGGATAAAATGCAACGATTCATACATACATGACTGTCATCAGCGTCACTCTCGTGAAAAGGAGATAAAATCTGAGGTTTTGGTTAATCCGTACAGTCAATCCGAAAACGTTCCAGGCGAGTTTTCCCAAAATCAACCGTTATCCAGTTCTAAATCCAACACGGCAGCAAAGTAGTGTCACTTAGCACCGCTGTTATCTGTGCATGAGGGGTGTGGACAAAGCAGAAGAAAAAGCGTCCATCATTAACAACCCACGCACTCACTTATATCTCCCGACTACACACACAGGAAAAAACGACTTCGGCCGTAGTGAAACATATTAAAATCCCGTTTTTACCAAACAAGGTAGAACAGTGAAAGATCTACCCGAACACATGGTTGTATCCTGGAACGCCGCCGACAATCTCCTGCTTTAAACACACAGAGGAGGAGGCGAAGGGGGAAGGGTGCATGGGAGGGACACTCCATACCTTCATCCATACTGCCTAAATCTCTGGGGCCTAAGCTTAATTATCACACCAGTTAGTGTAATTTTTATTTATTCTTGCTATTTTACAAACCAGCTTGATCTGGGTTCGAATGAGTATGGTCCCACAAATATACACTTTAAGCCGAGGAACATTATTGTGTATTTACTGGCTAAAAAGCGGAACATGGAACACCCACTAATGACATCTATTAACCAAATTCTGCAGTACTCACTTATTCAGTCACTTTTTATCAAAACAGACAAAAAATTCATATAATGGTTTGCTTTTCCCTATAGGTCTAATTTAGCAACAAATCATTTAAAAGCTGTGAACATAAATTAAAAATAGAATCAAAGTGTCTACTACCACTCATCTATTACAGCATTACACTGAGTAATTCACAGAAAACACATCACAAGCATTGGTAAACATAAACTTAATTCCAACCACATGCATAGTAGCAATACAGGTGTATTCGTTTATGTATTTATTTTCAGTGATAATTGTAAGAAATGTGTTTCTATATAAGTTTAGATTAAATTCATAATTTCAAAAGTTACAATGTTTTTTCTCTGTGTTAAAAAGTGGGTAGCACTAAAATGTGGAAATGAGTTGAAAAATAGTTTAGAATAGAATAAAATAAATACAATTTTAATTAAAAATAAATGATAATTCTAATCAATATTTAACTGCAGCTTGCATGCTACCAAAACTACCTCAAACCACAATTACTACACAAACTTTACATTAGGAACCTTGTATGTTGTAAGAAAAGCATCCTATTTTTTTCCTCAATGCATGATGTCAGTAGTTTGGAGGGTCCGTCCATTTGGCTGGCTGCTTTTGTGAGATAGTGTTACCCTGTGAGAGTCTCGCCACCCCCACACACTTTCTCATCATTCCTTTAACCTCAACCTATTCAGAGCTGAACTATTCTTCTCATATCTAAATTCTCCTGTCGCCTGCTGTCACTCACAAACAGCCGGACAGCTCTGTGCTGCCCGTCCCAGCATGCACAAAAAAGAAAAAGAGCCAGATAATTCTAACAATTCTCCCCCAACTCAGAGGAAGTGCAGACTAAGAGAAATGAAAATAAAAACAGGTTTGTTACTTTGATTTCATATGAGTAACCCACGCAGGCACGCATACACACGCAATTCAGCACTGTATCCTCTGTTATATCACACACTCACTTTTTATACCATTCGTCGGAATCATTGGAGCCTATTCCAGCTTTCCAATGACCACAAGGCACACAGAATGGGGTGACAGTCCATCACAAAGCAGAAACACAGACACATTTACTAATGGTAATTCAGTTTTACCAATCACCTGCTTGCTAAAGCCACATAAAAAGGACCACCCTAGCTCAAAACCTGGACCTTTTTTACTAATTCGCAGTAAAAAAAAGTCACTTTGTAATTGTGACTATTGTGTAAACACTATGTATATTAAAGTGTTTCTAAAACAGGGACTGTAGTCATCACCTTTAACATCACCTAAAAAGAGGTCCTTCCAAAACAAAAAAATATTTAAATTGTGAATCCACGATGAGATGTTGCTTATAACAGCATGCTAACTTCATGATGGCTGGCCACTTAGCCTAATGATGAACAAGAGCAGACATGCCCTTCTACTCGTAGTCATTTCACATCACCTGTTAATGCCATCTGTCCTTTTGCTTTTTTTTTTAAATCCACAGACAAACAAATGCATGGTAAACCAGTCAAACACTAAACCATTCACATAGTCAGTTTTGTACTAAGATTAAACAAACATACAAACATATGTAATAACAACAAATATACCTTATGTTTGTAAGTCTACGATGGGAGATGAATAAAAAAACTTATCCTGGGGCACCATCTTGAATATTTGGCTTAGCAATTTCCAGACAGCTCATTTCCGGCTTAGAAGAGAAGTGTTTTTGTTTTTTCTATTAAGCACATAGACCAGAGGAATTAGTCCAGGAATGCATTTAAACGTTTACATTCCACCTCATACAGAACCTAAAATACATTGATGTTGGTTACAAACTGCAGTGGAAATGAAAAAATATCTCCAAATAAATTAATTTTATTATTTATTGTGGTGATTTAAACATGTTCAAACTAAGTGGTCAAACATCTTAAATGTCTCAATTTCAGGAAGATCTGTCTGATCACCGCCTGTAGGTTTGCATATATCAGCAGTCCTCACAGAAATCAGCAGTCAACAGCACGCAACAAATCATTTAACTTTCTAACACCCTAGATGCAATAATTTGTGTAATTGTGTAACCCAGAGAAGTGTAGTGTTAATTTTTATTAAACGTGTTGCCTGTCGACAGCCCCAAAACATCACTGCTCTTGAGGAGATCGGCATGTAGGATTGGGCCAACTTACCAGCAATGGTGTATGCTACATTGTGAAGATTTACAGAAAATATTTGACCTCTGTCATAGCCAGTAATGATATATAACAAAGTATTGAGATGAACTTTTGTTAATGACTTACAAATACTTGATTGACTTAATTGACAAATACCTATTTTCCACTATTATTTGCAAATAAATTCTTTAAAAAAATCAGACAATGTGATTCCCACCCCCCTCATTTTTATACTTTTATACTTGTATACATTTTCACTTTTATACTTGATGTTAATTACAGGCCTCTCTAATATTTTTAAGTGGGAGAACTAGCACAAATACTTTTCCCCCCACTGTATGCTAGAAAGTGAATAGGATGCACACCACAATGAAAACACAAGTTTTTCTCAAGTCCAGGTAAAGCTGAAAACTACAACATGGGTGTGTGGCCAGAACGCCCAGTATCGCCTGGCCCAGCATGAAAGGGCGGAACGTGCACAATTCAGAGCCTGCAATTAATGCCCAACAATAGCGGTGCTCACTTGGCACATTATAATGTGCTTATTTAAAGGGTTGAATGACTGCTGAATATCAGCAAGCACATATGAGCTGGAGATGTGGGATAAGTAATGGCTGGGTAACAAATTTCAAAAGAATGTGAACGACCTTTGAAAACTCACTTTGGGAAAGCCTGTGCTTGGCACTACTTCCCCCTTCCCGGCCATAATTATTCTCTGTGTGTAAGACAGTAAGGAAGAGATAAAGAGCTACAGAAAAGTGTAAATACTATATTCCTTTTCCTTTCAGCACATTTAAAAAGCTTGAAAAACCCATACAATAGCAGACCATACAATACTATTTACAAAGATTTGAGGATCTTCAAAGTTTTTTTTCTGGAATCAGCCAAGCACACTTTACTCAGTACAAACCATCTCTCTCTCCCTTATATAAGATTAACCTAAAATTGAACAAACAAAAAACAAGTAAAAAACAAGTCTAGTCTATTGTCTATTTTTTTGAAATATTAATATATTATATGACTAGATTTCACTTTTTGACAAACTGATTAGTAGCTCTGTATAGCTTTGACACAGATCTAACTCCAATTTTTCAACCTACAATGGCAAATTAAAGCCAAGATAAAGCTCAAAGTTCAATGTGTAATAATATGGTTCAAAATCAAACAATTCAACCGATGTACTGATAAAATGTTTTTACCTAAATCTAAACACAGTTGATGAATTCAACAAACGTTTATGCAAAACAATAATTTTCTAGGCAAATGAATTTATAAAAACGTCTATGCAAATGACAGATAATTGCTGTGCTGACAACCCCCTGAAAGATCTACAAGCACTGATTTTTGCATTTTGTTTTTTTAATAACCTTGAATTTACTCAAAAATCAAACCAAGCATTAATTTTTAAAAAGTTGGTAAAAAGAAGTTGCAGCTTCAGAGACACAGCAGTCTATTGCCTCAGTCCACCACTGCTGAGGTTTACTTTAGATACTAAACTGTTCTACTGGTTATTCAGGCCTCTACACAGTTGCGAGGTTATACAAGTACCCTGTAAAGGGATTTCTAGCCCTAAGCCCAGTTTTTCATGGAATAACCAGACTCTCAATGCCAAAGCTTATTTAATTTAAACGAATTTATTTAATAACAATTCAGTGACCAATCCTAAAAATGACAACGTTATATACTGGCCATGGTTACAGTGTGTTTGGTTTATTCAGAAATCACTGGGAGTGCCGAAGTAACACTCCCTAGACAGAACAGCAATGCATTATTGGGTGTCAGCAATATCCCCTCATACACAGCTATTAAAGGGGAAATTATGCAAAATTCACTTTTACTGTGCTTTTGTATTTGCACTTCGGTCTCTATTGCACATACAAACACTGTGGAAAAAAACACCCATTACTTTTCTAAGAATAGGCTAAAAGATTTTACTGTAAGGAATTATAAGCCGTTTGGATGGCTCATTGTTGTGACATCACAATAAAGGACTTTGCATAGAACTTCCCAGGTACAACCAATAACCTGGATTCTTCACTCAGGATAAACATGTGATGACTGGGACACTACCAGCAACAGCTTATTTGCATAAAAGTGACAGAGCCCTTAAATGATTTACTCTTAAATAGGCAGAAACTTAAAATAAAACAGATAATTTATATTTATGTAAGGCAGATTTTGTGCAAAGAGCTTCATGGACATGTTTTGTACAGCCCATAGACCAATTCCAACTTGTTCAAAAGGAGGTATAATATTTCCTCTTTAATGTATGTAGATATTAAACAATGGGATAGAGTAATTTACATGTGTGGCACCAGAGCATCACAATCTACAATACAATTATTCATTTTCTTCTGGAATAAATAAATAGATCGGATGAACTAAAAAGTGCCAAATGAATAGCAATGTTAAAGTCACACTGCCCCCCAGTGGCAAACAATGAGCTGTGTTTGCTACTGTGCGGCAGTACTGTGCTCCGGTGTCAGGAATGTAAATTACAGCAGCCCATTGTCCCTGGGAGCCATTACATACATTAAAAAGGACATATTACACCTCTTATTGAACAAGTAAAAATAGGTCTTTGGGCTGACCAAAGTAAACCCAGGTTTACTGCTAGATTTATGACATGTAGTAAACATAATCAGACTCCGTGGGGCGAGATTATAATCCTCTGCTCACAAAGATGTTTGAGATGCACAAACACACCTTTCACAGAATTAACAAAAACAAGATTTAGTTCAACTTTCCAGAGAGGAAATACCACTACTTCTACTACTACTAATTTTGGCTAGAACTTCCTCCTTTGTGAAATGAACCACCTGTATATCTTCCCTCACTGCATCTCTACCACTTCTCTTTATGATCATTTCCTTGCTCTTTTTACGATAGCTCATTGGCATATTTGGCTGTTTATGCTTGATGCCCTTTCCTACACAAACCTCCCCATTTATTCAGATACAGAACTGTATCTCCTGAATAACTATTTACATAAACAGCACCTATATAAAACAGACTTGTGTCTCACAAAATTAAGAACACATTAATTTCAAATTACATTGAATATTCATATATAGGAATAAGAAAAAACACAAACTTTTGTGATACACAGAAATTTTATGTGAACCTCTTGATAAAGTATTATGTCTAGATAAAGGCTGACATATATTTGCCACAGCGGTAGACTAGCATGACCATTTAAAACAAAGACATGTACTTACATTATGTTAATGATATAACATATAACATAATACAAAATATAACATTTTCTTCCATGAAAAAAACATATACAATAAGTCCAAATAGTAAGTCCTCCTCCTTTCCAATTCTCCACAACTTTACTCTTGGTTGCGCAGAGATCAGCAGTTTATATTTATACTAGAGCTTTTATCCAATTATATTTTAGCCATGTGCTATTTGCTACAATCAAAAAAATCTGGCTCAAGGCCATCTGTAGCCTAGGATGAATGGCAGTGAAACTGATAATTGAAGCTTGTTTGTTTGCAGCATTTACTTATGAAACCTTTTAAATAACAAATTTAAAGTGTGACATAGTATTTTATTTTTATTGTCTTCGTGAAGCGAGTATGCTTTTCCAACATAAAATATCTGACTGGTTGGACTCTGATACCATGGTAAGGTACTACATGCTAACAAAGCTATGCACATGTGTGTTTGCTTTGTAATCAGGCACATTCAGAGAGATTTTATTGTCAACTACGTACAAGTTTTGATTTAAAACGCGAAAGCGATCTTCCAGGATCACAGTGCAACAAAGAACAGAGCAAAACAGTGCAGTTATACAACATAAACACACAAATACAAATAAATACAAAAATAAAACCTACAACAAATACAACAATATATTCTAATCTAAATAAGCAATTAAATGACAAAATACTTGAACAATTAAGAGACAGGACTAGTTAGTTCATGATACTGAGTAAATGATGTACGAGATATAAACATTAGTAGCAGAGATACAGAATAAAGTGGCAGAAATAAAAAACGTGTGCAAGTTAAAAAAAAAAATGTTGCACTGTGATCCTGGAGGATCGCTTTCGCGTTTCAAATCAAAACTTGTATGTAGTTGATTATAAAATCTCTCGGAATGTGCCCGATTACAAAGCAAACACATGTGCATAGCTTTGTTAGCATGTAGTACATTGCCATGGCATCAGAGCAATAAATGTGCAATAATAATAATTACAATTTTTGAGTGGAAAATGAATAATAAACACAAGGAAATTGCAATAATCAAAGCAGAAAAAAATTAAATCATGGACCAACATTTCAGCATGAGAAAACGGCAGTCAAGTGATATCTTTGAGGTAAAAAAAGCATTTTTTGTGATAATAATGATAATTAAAGAATAATAATCATTTTGCTATCTTAAGGTAGCTTTACAAATGTAGGCCACCTTGCAATGGAAATGAGCCAAATGCTGTGCACAGAAGAAAGTCTTTAGTTGGTATTATATGAAGAGATGGAGGAGCAGTCTCAGATTCCAAGGCAGAGAGATCAAGAGTTGGGTTGCAACTGCAGCAAAGTATCTTTCACCCTAGGAGGATAGTTCTGTGGGATGAGCAGTAAGGAACCTGCTTCTGAAAGACCTTCGGGAGCAGGCTGGAGTATCCTAGTGTATCAGTACTTGAAGATGGCCCGGTGCCAGACCATGGAGAGCTTTGAAGGTGAGGAGAAGAATTTTGCATTTTATCCATGAAGAGATAGAATTTAGTGCAGGTCATGAAGAATGGAGGTGGTGTGGTCAGATTTTTTGTTCTGAGTGAGCACTGTGGAGCATGTATTGCAGCCTGCTGGTAGAAAGTGAGACCTATGTACAAGTGGTACCTCGTACCTCGACCGCTTTGTACTCGACGTACAATTTCGAGAAATTTTTGCCTCTCAACTCGATGTATGTACTTTGTATTTCCTCCACTCGACACTAGTTGGAGTTAGTTGCGCGTGTCGGGTCCGACAAGTTGAACTAGTTTGTGAAAATTTGCTGCACTTTAATGCACTTCTAAGTGATTTTCTGACTTTTTGACACAAAATATGAATCGCAGACATGGCGCCTAAGAAAATGCAAGAAGAGAACGCCAAGAGGAAAGTCGTTCGTGTAACAATAGAAGAGAAAAAAGCTGTAAAAGCTAAGTACGAGCAGGGTATGCGTGTGACGGACTTGACTGCAGAGTTTAAGTTACTGAGATCGACCATAAGTACTTTTGTGAAAAATAAATAGGCAATAAAAAGTGCTAATGTTGCTAAACGTATAAAGAGTTTGACCAAACTGAGGCCTCAGATTATCGATTATTGAGTAAGTAACAGGTAGGGAAAGCATACTGTATTCTGTACGTAAGTGTATGAAAAAAACAGATACAGTATATAAATTTTACTTACAAATTAATTACTATATTAGAGCTGTAGTGTATTGGAAAAAAATACACCAAATTTCGGAGGTAAATAGGGGAATATAAGGAGAAAATGGGTGGTCGGGAACGGATTAATCCGTTTCCCATTATTTCTTATGGGGAAATTCGTTTCGAACTTTGACCACTTCGCATTTCAACACGAATTTCGGAACGGATTAACGTCGAGGTACGAGGTACCACTGTACATTGGTATCATAGGTGGAAAAATGCTGACTTTCTCACAGAGTTGATGGGAGAGGTGAAGGACAGGTTAGAGTCCAGTAGTAGTCTGAGGTAATCAAGGGCTTTTTTTGTAACACTGTCAATGTCAAGGACAGACATTGTTTAGGCTTTAAGGCTGACTTTGAGCCATCAGGAATTTAGTTAATAAACACTAAGCACAACTTCTGGACCCAAGTGCAGATTTTTGCCAATCAAAATGTTTATTTTCTGAAATAATAATTGTAAGGTCAATTGTAGGTCATAAGACCTCTACTTTCACTGAAAGACCACTTAGATCCACTAAGTGTCCCACAAACGACACCAACATCTGCGATCTGGCTGGCAATCTCAGTCCCCTTTATGACTACCGAGGCATGAACCCAGGCTACCCACTCTGCGGCCACACGCTTATCCACATGTACCACGCTGGAGGATGAGATCTGGAAGAAAAAAACAGAGAAGAAAAAGGCCCAGATGACAGACACACCAAACCGAGAGCTTTAATCCTTAATCCAAATGTTTTATTATAAATAAACTCAAACTTTTCAATCCGACTTCTTTCTACATATATAGAACCAAAACAATTAACTAACCCACACATATCATGACCACACTCACAGACCTATTTTCAAACTCTGTCAGGTGCCAAACAACATTCAAGCCCCAGACTACTCCACTGTTGGAGGTTGACTGGTAAAATCAGAGGTAAGGTGAGGAGGGAAGCTTGGCAGAATTGGTATAACAAATGGCTGCAGTAATATAAATGTGTTATAGATGTGTGTCTTACGCCGCGGATCATGCGGAACCAATATTAGCACTGCTGCACCAAGAAGATAACTGAAGTGCCCAGCTGATTGCCATTCCAACTGTTTGTTTGGCGTTCTAGAAAAACGCGATAAGTTGACATGTTAAGTAATGCCTACTTTGTTGCGACCCGACAACTCAGGTTGAGTTTTAGAACTCTACTGTTTAGCCAATATTTCAATTGATGCATGCACTAATGGTGAGTGGTGTGTAATTCTGAGTGGGCTTGGCACCGAAGAAGAGCTAGATGTCAGCAGCATAGCAGTAGAACTTTGGTGGATGATTTGACCTATTTAACAAATGATTGGAGCAGGATTTACCTGGCAATAAGGAGGGTTAGCTTTATTGATTAATTTGAATACACATTTGTATCTTCTCCTGAAAAGTCAAGAATTGCAGTAAAATCTTCATGAGTGTCATAGAGGGGGTTGTAAGAGTTTACTGATAAATTACAAGAGTTCTGGGCATCAATCTACTGTTGCTGATAATAGTTGAAAAATAGACAGAGTTGGCAGGACTGAGAGCATTTCTATACTTCGGAGTATGCTGTTTGTACAGTGATTGGTTAATAGTGTCTAGTCAACATTATTTATATCTCACTTTTTACAATAGACATTGTCTCGAAGCAACGTTACAAAATACAGGACGAACAGAAACCCCTGTTGAGCAAGCCGAGGGCGAATGTGTGTATAGTGAAACTATTTCTGTTAGACAATTGTTTGCTAGCTTGCAAGCATATGTGTAAACCACGAAGAGCAGGAACGAAGAGCAGGAAACACTTTTCTTTTTATGGGTGCATATGCTTAAAGAGTGTGGGTGATGGCATCGTAATTTAAAACCATAGTGTCTGGGCTAGTAAGAGTGGAGAAATTGGCAAATTAGTTTTGTAGAGACACTAAGAACAGTTCTGGAATGAACAGGTTGTGGAAAGACCATACTGGTGCTGAGGTTACATTACATGATGTCATGGTGTCCCTAAGACCTGTTGCGCAGATCAAGTCCGGGAGTGAACAGGGAAGACAATGTGTTGTGTTAGGTTGAAAGAGACAGGCACTGCAAGAAATTCTTTGGAAAGTGAACAGAGCGTATCAACATGTATATTGAAGTCAACGAGTAGGACCAGGGAGAGGCAAAGGCAGGGAGAGGCAGAGTGAGAGTGCTAGGTTTAGTGATTGAGATCAGACACGAAATTGCTGGCACTTTTGAGAGGACACTATACCAGTAGAAAAACTGCTGTTATGGGTCAGAAATAGCATAGTACTACATATTCAAAAGATGATATCAAGTAGTACACTGTACAATAGCCAGACCACCGCCTTTCCCAGTGGAGCATGGCTTAAGATATATATGGGGATCCCAGGGTGGTCAGATGGAAGAAATTTCTAGGTTCAGTGAGTAGCATGATCCAGTTTTCTTTCCATGATGATGTCGTGCACTGTACTCAGAGCCACCTGGTCACCTGCTTTAAGGGTGGACTCTTGGGGCCTCAACAGTGTACGCATCTCTAGAGTCATTCATGGTTTCAGGTTGTGTCTGGTGGTGATGATTGCTTGTTTTCTCATTTATTAACTCATGTCATGTTTTTACACTTTTATGCAACACCCATGACAAGAAACAGGCAATCATTACACAGTTATGGACAATTTTGTATCTTCAATTTGCCTTACTTGCATGTTTTTGGACTGTGGGAGGAAACCGAAGCACCCAGATAACCTCAGTCTACCTGGAAATCAAACCTGGGACTTCTTGCTAACAGTGCTAATCACTAAGCCACCTTGCCGGCCTTGATGGTTCACATCAATGCATTTGCTGATGTAGCAGTTTACTGATTCTCCTCCAGATCTGTGAAATCGCTGTATGTTGCAGTCTTCCTAAACATGTCCCAGTCAGTGCACTCAAAACACTCCCAAAAAGCTGGCCAGGTTTTCACGCTCTGTATACAGCATTACAGATATATGGTCTGAGTTTCTGAGGTGGAGGTTAGGCACCGGAATCAAACGCACCATAATTGTATAAACATTTTCCAACATGTTACCTCATCTCATAGCAATGTGTTGGTAGAATATGGGGAGAACAGACTTGAGATTTATGTGATAGAAGTCTCCAGTGATAATAAACAGCTTTACTGGGTAGATATTCTGCAGTGAAAGCTCTGTACAGCTCGCACAGGGTTTCCTACACAATCGTTTGCCCGTATTTTAGTAAAAACTAAAACACAACATTCCATGTTGGTTTCAGAGTGTAAGAACTTGTGAAGAATGATGATGGTAAAACCAGTCAGCTGGGGTTAGCCATTAGCCTAGCACGAACTCTGGCTTACATTTCATACTTCTGCTTCACGCCTTCCCACCTCTTGCTTTAGGCAATAAAATGGTCTGTAGACCTGGTTTGAAAAGTATACAGAGTTTGCGTAGCAGTGTCTGATGATTCGAAACAAAAGTAGTTGTGGTTCCAATACGTTACTAGAAACAGAGATCAGAAGTGTAAAAACTTACACTGCTGCATGGTACACACCATCATCTTGGAGCATTCATTTTTGTCGATATTTTAAGATCTTTATTTTTTATTTTTTCCAGCATTAACGTGCTTTTTTCTGGTATTACAGCCGTTATCTGCTACCTTTAAAGCAGGCTTATCCCTAGTTCAGCCCATGGGTCAATTGTGGTCTATGTTCACATTTCTACCGTCTCCGTCATAAAAAATATTGTTTTATGAATAAAATAAGGAATGCTGTATAGTTCAAGATTATTTTTTACAAACAAAAGACTATAGTGTTGGTATGTTCTCTAACGGAATAGATCAATAAAATCTTGTCAGCTTTCTATAGCTCTGGGTAATCGGAAAAAATTGGTATCACAGAAAAATAAACAGGCTTTTAAAATTCAATGACTGTAAAATAAAATCATTGTGATTAAATCAATGTAATCAATAAATTATAAATATATAAATAATAAAAGTTTTTGTTCAGTGTTTTTCTCCTGAACATCACTGGAGCTGCTAAATTACGAGACTGTTTAAAAGCAAAATAATTATAATATTTCATAAATTACAATATAATGCCAAAAGTATTTGCTCACCCATCCAAATGATCAGGATCAGGTTTTCCAATCACTTTCATGGCCACAAATGTATAAAATGAAGCACTGTGAAAAGGTTCAACCTATGCATGGTATGGATGGCAGTCTGGTGTGGATGAACTTGTCTGATCTGACACTTGATAGAAACAACTGTGGAATAAATTATAGCGGAGACTAAAAACCAGGCCTTCTTTTCTAAAATCCATATGTGACCTCACGAAACACAAAAGATATCATTGCATGGGTCACGACAAGATAGATTTGTTGGGTTGCTTTCGTCTAGCTCACCAAACTTAGAACACACTTTTCAGCACCATGATATTTACACACCCAGGAATTAATATCCAATCATGTGCAGTGAAATACACATTTACACATACTACTCAACACATACTATCAAGAAGGTGTGAGCACATGCCCCCTTGCTAAAGAAGACTTCAGTTGTGACTTGTTGACTCTCAGAACTGAACTAGCAAACTTTTAATCACAAGCCTTGTTCTCTAACCACCAGGCCATGGCTGTACGCAATCATGCTTTAAAATCAGGTTAGGACTGTCCACTCAAGCAAAAGTATTCTTGCTCTGTTGTGTGTTTGACTGTGATGCTGGAGGAATGCTAGTTTATTTCAATGTGTACTGTAAATAAAATAACAATAGAACCTCCCTGACTGAAATTCTATCCATCCAACCATTCATCAATCCATGATCTATGGAAATCTCCAGAATAATCTTTACATCTTCAGCATTTAAGATACACTTTCATCCAAAGAAACTTACAATTACAATGAAACCACCAAGGGCTGTGAAGGGCTTTACCCAGGGGCGCAACAGTGGTAACTTGTTGTAACAGTGTTTACATTGGATTTTTTAAAAAGGTTTAATTGAAGACAATATGACGCTGATATCTGCAAATCTCAAATAGATTTTTCAAGTGGATGAATACAAGATTTTGGACAGGGAACAGCTTCAACTCAGTGCAACATACTTTTTCCTCACTTACCTAAAGTCATTGGCGCTCCATAGTGTCTGCTAACTCGGTACTGGGACCGCTATTATTTACACTCTACATGCTTCCACTAGGAGAAATTATTTATTAATAATTTCTCCTAGTGGAAGCATGTAGAGTGTAAATAATGGCACTGCTATGCAGATGACACACAGCTGTATTTATCAGCCAAACCAAATGATTCTAACACAATCAGTAAGATAGAAGATTGTGTAAATGACATAAAAAACTGGATGTCG